>JAANSQ010000128.1:0-40548 GCA_036850885.1 Lepidocyrtinus dapeste
CCGCTCATGATCCAATCTTTTTCTACAGTACTTTATAAAGTCAATCGGATTGTCAAAGGCGGCCATCCATAGATCCAAACTCTTCCCTATTCTCTTTGTTTCCCGTAAATATAAAATTGTTCAGTAATTCCGATACAGAGGCCTGTTTCTTTAAACTTTTGCAACTGTCACGATTTAGTTGTTTATTCCGACGTGATACAGTCATATAACCGTTACCATCAGTCCCACTGCTGGTTTTCGAACTTAAATTTTTTCTCTCCATGATTCACTATCAATCAATTTTAAATAATTAATATTTAAAAATTAAACAACTTATCATTTACATCAGCATATTAGACTTTAAAAATGCTGGAAGTTTAAATATTTGTAAATTAATATTTGTAAATATTTGATTACTATTAATTAAAAAAATAAAATGAAGTTTAAGTTCTCAAAAAAAAACTTCGACGCCATCTTCAACGTTACCTTCATTTCGTTGCATGAGCATATTTACACATTTACATGCAAAAGCTTCCTAGACAAAGGAAAAGGATGACATTTTCACATGATATCCTCCCCCATTCTACATGATCATGGCAATCATGGTATTCATTTCATCTTCATCTTACACTCTAGCAACTTTCCCTCCGTCACACTTTCTCGGAATTTTTAGTCACCGCTCGAGAAAAGCCGGTATGTACATGGCCGCTGGTGTAAAGCATAAGGCACACGCCCAAAGCTTAACACGAGACAAGTATCCACGGTTTCGTTGGTAATCCCAAGTATACTCCTTGTGAATTTTGCCTTGAAACCCCATAAAATGTTTACTGGTAAAAAGACCGGCGATCGAAATAATGGAAATCGTCATGTAGTCTAGTCTACTCTGCTCTTTCCACGTTCAACTGGACAGAAAAGTCTTAAAGCATTAGAGCATCAGCACTTTGCACCAAAACCAAAAAGTAGGGGTATTAGCTGTTGGCAGAGATCAATGAAACTTGGCGATATTAGATGCAGAACATAAGAATATGTATCTCCAAGTATTTCTTTCGATAAGGTGCACCCATTGATTCCATTGATTTTTTATTCGCTGAAGAAACAAGTAAGCATAGATTCAACGCTTCATTCTCTGCTTCCAGTATTGACTAAATGAGGATCGAGTTTCATTACTGGCTCGTAATCTACCTCAAACATTGTAAGTTGATTGATACGTTTGGTGTGCTGATTGCTTCATCAGAGTTTGGAATCCTGGATTTAATGATGATGTACTGATTCAAGCCTATTGAGTAACGTATGCCTCCGCTGCGAGAGTGTGTACTGTGTACGCAACCAAATTCTCTTGATTTTCTTAGGGAATGTAGAATGTTGCGCACATGACCTAATGTGCATTCGAAATAGCTTAAAGATGCTCATATATTATGGGAAGTATACTTCAAGTAATAAGAGTCATCATAAAATCTGTTTTACATTTTATTTTCCCGAGTCCAAAGGTCTGGCGAGCTCCCAACTCTCAACGGTTTTGATCGTCTGCCGAGCAAACATCCATAGCTGAAAGCTGTGTCATTGGCGTCATTTGTAAAAAAACACGAGCTTAAATCAAAATATATTCTTCCTACATGGAATGGCAAATTTAAGTTTTTTCCAAGATAACCTCACCTCATCCAATTGCTACATATCATAGGAGACGATAAAGTGTACATGATTTATGATTTGCGCCGAGCATCCGTACTCTCAGGGTGATAGGTAAAGCTAAACTTTTATAGGAATCACGAGAGCATACATTTCTTTGTCATACTCCGTCCTTTCGAAGCGATCGAGATTTGGAGATGTCAGCTTAAGGAATAGAGAAATGATCAAGTTATTTCACAAAATGTTACCGCTTTGTCCAATGCAAAATCCATACCGCAGTTTTCATCCAAGAAGCTATAATTTGTCCTTTTAATTCTCCTTATCACTTTAGCATATCATGTCCTTCGTTGAAAAATTATTCAAAAAACTTTCCATTCTTGATGAAATAATTTACGTAGATTAGATTCCTCATTGGCGGTCGAGTCATTTATCAAATCCATTTTGTATATTCCACTGGTGCAAAGTAAGTACCGTGGTGTTCAAAACGGAGGGAAAATGAACATTTCATTCCATTTTTCGATGAATTCTACAAAGGCCAGTACAATACCTTCATATTGTAGAAGGAGAAAACATCTTTTCCGGTCGTTCCAAGACTGAAGAGACTTGCTACAAAAACTCCACTCGGTTCAATTCTACTGCTCATTTACAGTCTGAATGGCAAAGTCATGGAATACGCTTTGGGAAAACGCAACCAATGAAAAGGTACGTAGGAAACAATGGGAAAGCGTATTGCTTCAGAATTGTTTTGGTTCCATTGGAAATGCATGCAAAAAACAAATTCTGCCTGGTTATTTGGTTGTTTGCTTCCTACACGAGCAAAGCTTAACAAACCAATAACGTGCCATAGAAGAATAGAGATAACAGGATGGAATCATGTTGGTGATGATAAAAGCATAAACAAGCTTACTCGTTGGAAACATTCCATTTTCCATTAGACTCTTGCGAGCTCTTGCCAGACCGAAGGAAGAAAGTGAAGACAGAACTACATGCATTGCATTACAGTTTACAGTTGGATAAGTTGTGAAGCCATAGACATATACGCGATGCGAAGGTATGCAGACAGACTATGGATAAGATAAGATGAGCAAAAGGCAAAACTGTTCCACTAAGAGAGGTCTTTCGGGGCTCATAATGGAATGAAGCATGTTTGTCCGTTTTTCTTTCAGTGGTTGATAACCATTTTCTTCATTTTAAATCAATGTTCGAAAATCCTCTCCTACGTATACTCCATTGGGATGGAGAAAAAGGCTAGTTTTAATTCAGAAGTCTCGAATTGCCCCTTTTTTGTACTCTGTGTATGTAACCCTCCAAATCACTCCAGTTGGTAGATTTATGGATTTATTGACCAACTTAAGGTTTATTCCGCTACTTTTGATAAGCTGGAGAATTGGCTCTTGATTTTCATTGATGATCAGTTTAAAAAGATGAAAATTAGTTTGTGCTTTTGTATCAGTAATCATAAGTTCAACTCAGGTTGGACTTCTCCACATTTCTCATGCATCAATGGAGTAAGAAAGGCAAAGGAGATGGGAACTATGGGAACTATGGTTGTGTCTGGCCTGGCCTGCGTGCCGTGCCATGTACCTATACTCCCCTCCACAAAAAAAGTATTTCAGTTAAGATATCCATGCAGGAGTTTGAAGAGCATCTACACTAAAGCAAAAGTCTAAACTTGCTAAACTTGCTTATTTTTTGGCTCCGTCCTCATCGCACACAGTTTTGATCGTCATCATCATCACCATCTCGATCGTCATGAGTATCGCCTTCATATCACCATGATCCAAAGAAAAAAGAAGAGAGCCAGCCGAGTGAGTGCCAATGCTTAGCCTTTTTGAGGAGACACAGTCAGTCAGTCGGTTTTCTAGAGCCATGCCGTGCTGATCTTCTTTGTGACGATGCTCCACGCTACTTTCCATATCTATTTTCCTCCTTCATAATTAGTTTCGTTAAGTTTTTCTCCAAGTCTGCCAAAAAACAAATTGTTTAGTCAAACCAATTCCTTCCTAAGTATATTTATAACGGAAAAGAATCACACAATTTTCCCGTGGAAATAGCAATTTCCGTTATTATTACGCTAATATGAATGTAATTTGGACAATTAATTAATTCGTGTTGATTCAAGTGACCAGTTCAATTTGACTTAATCCCTCTAGTGTCAGGCAAACTCTTTCGAGAGGGTATCATTTCTTTGAAGTCTCCGGTGCCTTTAACTGCTCTCGTGTGATTTCCACTTTTTGTAGTCACCAAGCGTCCACCTAAAGCTTGTGCTTATCTTCTCCAAGTTCCGTTCATTTATTAAATTAATAAGTTATCCAGTTTTCTCCAAAAAGTATGATCTAGTTCACTGGATCAAATGTGAATCCAGGAAAATAAAAGTAAAATCATTGCATAATTTCTTCCCGGAAGTTTCCTAGTCTCTTTAGTTTTTACAAAAGTGGATTGGATTGGATACTGGACTAAGAAGAAAGTAAGTTTTAAAAAAAATTATCCTCCATCTCTATAAATAATGGTGGTTTGTTCTCTGTGAGATAAACGTTGATGATGAAAGTACATAATGGGAAAAGTGTGAAATGTACTTAGGCTCATGCACTATAGCGTAGAATGGGAGTAAAAAATCCTCGTGACTCGGTTTTTGTGTTTTTTTACCCTGCTCTTCTTCTCCACCGTTCGGGGCCTATAGTTCACTTATAAAATGAAAAGTGGAGCATGTAATATCGAAAATTCATATAAGAATGCGGACTCACACACACACACTCACACACACACCAAATACAAAAGCTAGAACTAAGCTAAACTCTGGCGCTAGTGGTGATAGTACTGCTGGTTTGGTTCCATTCGATGTTCTTCTCTCCGTCTGAGACTCTGAGGTAGGGAACTTTAGGGATTGAAACATTGAAAGTGTTATTTTGTCTCGCTCTTCTATAGTCACGAGAGAAAATAACGAGTGCCTTCTAACAGTTCTAACAGCTCTAACCAAATAACACAATGGAGGGATACATTACATTATCTCCATATAGTCTCTACCCTACGCTGGGTAAACAGGCTGTAGGGAGGATTATTAAATTAGCACCTTTGCACATTATAAGATTACAACCGTTTAGATTGTGTTTTCGACCTTTTATAAGACTAAAGTAAATTTTGAAAGGTTATGAGCCTGTATGGACGAGGATGAATTTTATTTGATGGAATTAATTATTCAGATCTAGAGATAGCCTTTTCTCCAGATATTACTTTGATTAGGATGGAGTGCCAGGAGAAAGTAGATATTGTTTTGCCTTAGGCTAAGGAGGTTTAATGGGACGGCACTGATATGAATTGTCAATGGTGGAGGGAGTAATTAACGCATGATTTTTGATGTTTGAGGTTGGAATGGAAGCTGAAAGGCATTCAAGATTTTTCTGAAATGTTTAAGGAGGATGTAAAGGAATGCTTCCTTGTTTAGTACATATATAATTGTATAGCATTCGATGAAATGCGAGAAATGCATATAGAATTTTTTATTAAGAGGAGTAGTCCAGATGCACACATAATTAAACTAGAGTTGCAGGTTGGATCAAACGATCAAAGAAACAAGAAATATCTAGACAAGCACATGTACTCTCTTGAGAAACGCTAGGTTCATCTTCAAGACTTTATTTACTTATGCATTTACATCTCTAAAGATAAAGATGAAAAAATGGCCATGATACAAGATACAACTAATAGGAAATACCAAGACCGGTCCTGGATCACTAGAAGCTTGAATCTTGATATTGATACAAAGTTAATAGTTGCCATGCCAAACAAGAAAAAAAAAATATTCGGACAGGTTGACTTCAGACTGTGAAGTCCACGTCATCTAATTGTAAGGTTGAGCTTACCTCCACCTTGACGAAGCCTTTCTGCTGTTTCTTCCTTGATTACAAGCTGAGAATTGAACCGACCAACCGACTCGAAAGAAAGTGTAAAAGAGTTACGAGTTATGAAACCAACAATTGCATAATAATCATATCATTACCATCGTACGCAGTGGCATTCGGGATTAGGCAGGAGTGTAGGGGTATGGAATACTGAACAAAACAAAAAACATGAATTTCGGCCTCCAGTTTTATCTCGATCTTGATCAAAAACAGTTTAAAGGTTAAAAGTGAGATGATGATACTGACAATGAGCAAGATAGAAAATACCGTAACCATAGTAATTTTCTGAGAAATGTACGACTTTTATTGCTCCGCGGAATGCTAGGGTGAATCGAATGTGTCAACTTGAACATGTCCCTAAGGAGGGAAGAGATTCTGGAGGGAAAGTCCCTACACAAACTTAAGAGCTTTTTTAAGCGAATTACATGGCTTTCTCCAGGGAGTATTTCTTTAACTGCTGTCTGACATGTGCACTTTACCCTAACTTTGCACTTCTCCAGTTTACACTCCAAATGGTAGATGAGGAGGGCAAATGGTATTTCCAATGGGGTTGAGTATTGCAAAACGAAAATAAATTACATAATACTGAAATTAATTGTCTAGTCTATACCACATGTATACCTCACATTTTTATAGAGATTTATTGTGTCGGCTTCTGCACTAATAATTACATTCTAATCCTCCCTCTCGTCTCTGGGTAATTTTGAGATATGATGAGAATGAGAGTGACCACCACCAAACTACCAAACCAACATTGATTGAACTAGCTAGACTACACTTTTGATTCCTTTCATACCATAACAAGTGCCTTCCACTTTACACTAATGAGCTTACACTCCAGAGTCCAGTTCAAGCAGTCCACTGAAGCCGCAAGCATATCAAACTAAACGTAAAAACCGTTCATTTCAATTCATGTCTTCACTTAATCCAATAAAAACATATATGGCTTGTTGTAACACTCCATATCTCAATATCTCCATGTAGTATCTTGCGGTCATTCATCATCCTGCCATTTACTCCAAAGCCATGCTCACATGCTCCATCTTCCAGTATTTGTTATTTTATCCCATGCAATGCATGCCTCTCAACATTACGCATTACGTAACTTTTCAGTGTAAACTTACTCTAACCGGCTAACCTGATCTGTACAAGTACACTCGATTGATTTCTTCATGCTCGAAACTACCACGATGAATTACCAATCAGATTTTTTAAGTGGAGTAAACAACAAACTGAGTTGTCCTTGCTTCTCTTCATATTTTGCAAAAATTTATTCTAAAAGGTTTGCGAGCAGATAATGTGAGCAGGTTACACACGCGAGTACATTCCATTATCATACTTTGTTTCAATGCGGTATTATCAAGTATGCCTCCAATATTTATTCTATTCAGCATGATCGCATGGGAATTGGGAATCATGGGATGCGGGGATAAATGTGCGCTTACTTAATATGCCGGCTCATGTACATCACCAAACCAATCCTAACCCTATCGCAGTCTCTTTGCTCAAATGCTCATTCAGGTTGGTCGGATCTTGGGATTCTTAGGGCTTTGGATGAAAATGTGCTCCCGTTACACACATTACACAATCTTTTAAACCTTTTAGCGCCATACTCCGTCCTGATCTTTCCTTATGAGAATGGACACACAATGGCTTACACACAATATCAAGCTGTTACACTTCAGCTTTATCAAAATAACCTTAAAAGATCATCAATGCATCCATGCATCAATTCTACACATTTTTCAAGGGGATGAGTAAATTACTGACTCTCATGCGACATTATTTCCGTTATTTTCTCTGGTCTAGCTCAGAACGTCTCGCAGCCGCTGTCCTTTTCACGACCTAATTGAAACAATGGAAGTTTCAAGAGTCTAATGTGCAACAATCCCACATCCTTTGTTTCCTCGTTTCATTTTTTTAGACAATTAGACGTTGCAAGTTTGTATTGTAACAGTATACAGACAAAAGCTACTTATAATAATAGCTAGTCTACAATTTTAAATGCAGACTTTTCATCCTTTCACGTCCCCTTATCTTGGATAGACTTCAGAAGGAAAAATTACATATTTCATGAGATGGTGTTTCGGCGGCGAGAGTCTAGAGCTAATTGCAAAGGCAAAGTGAAAAAGTAAAAAAGAATATAATGGACTTGATGTGCATGCTACTTAATCTTTACGTATGCATTAGCAAAGTTCTAAAAAAAAGTAAGAGACATGTGTGCACATACCTCAACCTTGTTGAGAAAAAGAGAGACCATCTTTTGTCCTCATGAGTTTCTCATCTCTTCCCCAAATCATCATCATTTTCATAAGATGACTTACTAATAACTTGGCCTTAAAAATGCTTCTCACTCTACAAAACACAACTCATATTTATTCAACTCATTTGAAACAACAAGAAACAAAAAATTCTCTAAAGTGTAGGGGTTCTACCGTTCTACCGAACCTTTTGCTTTTGAATGGTATGCAACTGCCTTGTCTTTGTGTAAGTCGTTACGGAACATTTTTCTTTGTAATTTTACGATATGCTAATGTGTTCAAACTTTCAAAGGTAAAGTTATGGAACTATAGCTACCCTATACTTACACGCACTCCATAAACTTCTTAGCCTACTATTATTTTTTGTTGGAGGATGATGTGCAGTATAAGCATTTTTTACTAGTTCCTAAACAATCCTTCCAATCCCCCAGTTTCCATTTTGTTTTCCATGAGGACAATGCGTTTTTTATCATACAATGTTTCAACTCACAGAAACTTCCAAAGAGACAAAAAAAATGTGGCTTAGAGTGTCGGTTTCGGTTTCGGAGAGTGCAACGGTAGAAGGAAAAGAAACCTTTTTTTTCTCCGAATTTCCTACTCCAACTCCTACAGTTTTTCCCTATATCTCCCTCCTCCGCCTGAAGAAGAAAGCTAATTTAAAGCTTGGATCGTTTTGGTTTCAGGCGAATATATAATATATTCCATTGGTATGGCTTTGTTGGGACACAATCACAATCCGAGTATTGTACTTGGCTCGCATTGTCCATGCACTTAAAGTCACTTGGTATTTCACCAAGATAATGAATGGGGGAGTGTATGATAAATGAGTGTACACCTCCTTCCAACTCCACTACAACCAAAGCCAAAATACAATAGTACGGAACAGCGAGAAAATATTAAAGTCTACACGCACACATTTTAAGTATATTCCAAAATTATTCATATACTTTTACATCTCTTCCCTATTTGAACCACGATTCTTTTAAAAAATGCTCTAAAATGTAGATGAGAAAATAAACGTCTTGATTTCTACATTTCTACATTCCTACAATCCTACTCTGGCCTGATAGATGAATGAGGGAAGCTACTCAGAATTTCCTAGTGACTCATTTCATAGCATTCCAGATCCTTCGTAAGAAAACTTAAAAGAAATTAGCTTAACCCAATCCAATCCGTAAAGCTGAAAGTGAATGGGATATTTTCTTGGATACTTTGTGTTTAATAAAATAGCCAACCTTACGTTTACCTTCGAAATTGACTTACCTTCCCATTTCATTCAGTGTCAGTGTTCATCTCTACACGATTTATTGCTCCTTTGCAAAGTTTCCCTGAAAAGGGAAGAAAGGTCGTATTTTGTACGTGTACGTGTTTTTTGGGTAATATGAATGGGATTTGGAAAGACATGGAATGGTATCGAATTTTTCCTCTTTTCCTGTCTCTCTCTCTCTTTTGTTTTCTTATAAATTGTGTGCGTTGGGTTGGCAACTATGAAAGCATATAAAACAACCGAAACACCTTATTAATTCTCGCTTGGACTTACAAACTTACAACTACAACGTGTAAACTTTGTTTGTTCTCGGGACTCGGGACGGACGTACATGAAAACTTATTTTTCCTTCATAAGCAGAAACTATTACTTTTACGCAGTCCTCCTCTCTTGTTTTTACAGAAGGGAACAAAAGCATTAGTATTCATGTAAGCAGGCAGCAGGAAATACTGACATGACGAGTCAATGTCAAAAGACGTAAATTACAGCAAACGAACACACCTGAGATGAAATCAGGAAGTTGAACTATTTTCGTGACTACAATGATAGGATGGAAAACAGTATCCTAAAATTCATATTTTCATGATTAAGTTCATTATAAAAATATGACATTGTGAAACTCCAGAAAAAAAATCAAATTACATGAAACGCTTAAGGACATAGATGATGACACTTGACATTTACAAATTTTCCAACCTTTTCATACCTTCGGATAAATATTGCCTGGTGAGTTTTTACCCGAAGACAGAAAAGTATGGCATGTGATAACTTTGATTAATTTACAAGTTACATTCCATGAAGTAATTCATAATAAACAGAGATGGGACGCTGTCACGCAAGTAAATTACTTGTTAATTTGATCACGCTGAGTTGTTATAGGTTTCTGGAATTTTTTCGGTGTGACCTTCTCATAATTTTATAGAGGAATATTCCCGTTCGTTTCACTCCCAAAATAAGTTCACGGCGGTGCAATATTTTCCCCAGAAGTTGCTCAGTTGCCGTTATCTTAATGTACGTGTAATAAGCTTTCTTCGCGTTGAATATTGTATCGTAGAATCGTAACGTATTGAATGCCTGCGAGTGGTGTGTGTTTGAGTAAGGATGTTTATCTGTTTACGAGAAAAGCATGTTTGGGCGCCATTGACACACCGCGTTGCATGTCGCACTGTTTCATGTATTCGCTCGTCATAACTCGCGAGTCTTCATCTTAACCATACCGCACCGCACCGACATTAGATATTATCATGTTTCATCCTTTTATTTCATCAGAAGCTGGAGAAAATTGAATCATCATGTTTGTAATCATCATCACATCATCTCGTCTAATGGGACGCTGAAAGCGTCCTTTCCGAAGTGTTTCATTGCTTGTGGAGAAAATATATAATTCTTCCCGTTCCTAGTTAATCAATTGAAGTAAATAAACTAATAAAGCAACACCGGATACCATCACCATCATGTAGGCTGAAATGAAAGGGTGACTTTGTATTGTAGTTTTTATGACATGCATCATCATCATAACATTATCATTTTTAGGTAGAGTCTTTCATTTTGTTTGCCTACTCTTTGCAAAATCCTACCAACGAAATGTCAAAGGTGGATTTTTGGAACTAGCCTAAAATGAGCTGTGGTACTATACAGGATTCGAGTAAACTCTGAGTCGTGTATCGTGCATTACTCATGGACTAATCACACTACCCCTGAGAATTTTCTCATCAACTTTTAGAAAATATTTCCTGTAGGATTGAAGGACTTGATAGAATGACGAATTCAAGTCAATAAATTGGATACCCTTAACAATCTACATATTTCCCGTTTTAAAATTAATATAAAGATTTTTTTGCTGATTATTTTCAACAATCAGCGGAAGCCAATAAGTATTTTGAAGCTATACAACATAGCCCTACAGCCTCCATGGATTTTTTGACAAACGAAATTGTGCTTAGGAGCATACGCTCGCATTCTGTCTTTTGTCTTGATTTTCCTCCATTTTCCATTTCATTAGGAGTAGTTTCTTCGTGAACCATACTTGGTTAAGCTTGAAGACTGCTTTAATTGCTTTCTTTTCTTGACTGCTTTGATGTTTTACATTCCCTACGCAAGATTTGGTAGGTGGTGGAGGGTGAATGAAGTAAGTTAAGGTGTATGCTACCTAAGTGGTTTGACATCGATGAAGTGTAAAAAACTGCAGATGAAGTGACTAGAAATTATATTGAAAACCAATTCATCTGCAACCGGTGTGTTATACACCAATCAAGACAACGATTAAATTAAACGCCCTTAAGTTCTGTGCAACTATGTCTGTCTATAACTGAAAAATATATTGGATATTGTACATCCGCATAAAAAAGGAGATAAGATTAGACTAAACGAAGAATTATATTTAACATGCAAATGAGATTAGAGATTTGTAGATAGAGCAGGAGTGTATTCACTTGTAGTCCAGACTCCAGAGGCAAGAGAAGACTCCAGCTACTCCAGCTCAATAGCACACTCTATCCCTATCTATCTATCTCCCTATGAATTTATTTCGCTGAACTTATCTCTCTCTGAACTTCTTTTCCTCCTCGAGTTGAATTGGATATTGGATGAAGACTTCAACTTGACTATGACGACAATGGTAATCGCAGTAAATAGGTCTGTATTTGTGTATGACTTGCGATCGGGATCATATCATATTCGATAAGGTTTTGAAGAAGCGATAATACCCTTCAAACAAATCAACCCAGTACAAAAAATAATTGAGTATTTATCCTTTGAAGATATAAAGGAAGTTTTTTATTGAATAAAATGTCGTCTTAATTCTTCCTAATGGTTTTACCAATTCTTTTAAATGTCCAATACTGAATCTGGCAGAGTGCTGGTGACGATGGTAAACTATCATTGCCTATGTTCATCTTCGTGAGACCATGTACCTCTGCCCTTTCTCAAATCATGAAAAGGGATTACACTTCGATTCTCATCCTCTCCGTCTCCGTCTCCGCTTGGGTGAAACTAAGTTTTTGCATATCTCCTCAAACGATTTGCAAATCTCAGAGGGACGATAGAAAAGGCGAAACAAAGAATCGAGAGAAGCTTTATAAGTCGATAGTCATTTAGATACCTCTGAAGACTTCTCTTTGTGCCAAGATAACTGGTGGTAAGGCGCCATTATGCCATTTATTTTATGCAAAGGTCATAGGTGTAGATTTAGTCATTTTATTACAGTTCATTCAGAGAAATAATGTATTGACGAAGAAAGGATTTGCCTAGAAGCAGCTGCAGCAACAGCAATTGCTAGTTGGGAATTCACTTGACTAAATTCAATCCATACGAGATCGGTACGAACTCACGCTTCTTCATGGAGGAACTGTCTTTTTAAAGATGTTACTATTCGTATGAAAGCAAAGGAATCTAGAAGGCTGTACAGAATGCACTGCAACACTAATTCTGCACGTTTTGCTTGCAACTGTCTCTCGTAAAACAAATAGCCTTCATAAAATTCTTAAAATGCATAAACTTAAAAACGTTTCATGAGTAAAGGCTAAACTTTTTATTGCAGATTTTATTTGCTAAACTACACGGCTTGGGCAGGTTTACACATGTCATGCAAAAATTGGCGCCCAAGAAATAATCGTAAATCATGAGAAGTTTTAAATGATGATGATAACCAAGGTAAACGCTTTATGCGTGTATTTTACTGTTTTTAGTTGGTACTCCCATGGCTCTTGCACGTTGAAAAATGAAGCTTCAAAAAGAAAAAAACCTCACGACCAAAAACACCAAAACCGTTTAACATTGGCGTGAAGAAGGAATCCCTATTGTTTTCCCAGCTTTGCAGTTTAAATCGGATTACTTTTATGAGTATGCATATGTGTGGAGTGTATTTGGACTGTTTAGCCATTTCACAAGAGTCTCGACTCGACCACCAGCATTTCTACAGTATAAATGTCAAGTCAATCCATATTTCATATTGCATGATAAAATTCAAAAACAATTGGTCTGCTAATGTGAGAATTTGGAAAATGCTTACTGCTTTCTACTTAAAATAAGTGCTTCCGGTGCTCCCTTCTTGGACTTAACAATCCTGCTGAAATTCATTAAAATTAAAAATAATACAGTTCAATTTTTCAATATGAAAGCGTTATCTAGCAAGTCTAACAATTCACACTTTGAAGAGTCTGACTGTCCTCAGCTTATTACGTAGCTGAAAGCTAGTATTGATTTTGATATGTCCATCTATCTGTCTGCACAAGCAATTGCTTTCGAAGGGCAGGACCGATTTTTTAGGAGTTTTTTAAATTTGGAACACATATACTTGGGCACAATGGCCCGACCTGATTAAACTTTGCGCCTTATCAGTTGATCAGGCAGGGGTCAAAGGTCAATGATATTTAAAATAAGAACATACACATAGCTTATGATAACTCATTCGAAAGCTCTTGACCTTCTGCTCAACAATTATTCGATGATAGACCCATTTAGATCTATCTCTGAGGCAGTAGGGACTGGTAAAGGTTTTAATTCTTCCTAATAGGAATTTTAGTAAGTATCTAAGCTGAGCTCAGTTGAAAACACGTAAATTTGCCTTATCTACTTACATATTAATGCAAGACATTTTTCTTTTGGTACACCATGGCGTATGGTCTGATTCCGGATGAACTCTCAAGGTCGGAGACTTCATTAGAAATCACTCTTTTAAAATCCTTTCGATTCTGTTCTTTTGGAGACTCTAACCATTTACACCCTTTTTAACAGCTACGTCTCTACCGCTGTCAGCTTTAGTTTTCATTTTTTAAATCCCAACACACCTTGTTAGTATATTTGCACATTTAATGCACACTTGTTCTCTCTCTGTTAATTCGCTTTTCATTAGCGAGTCTACATACTCAATACGAATGAGTAATAACTGTAGCAGAGATTCAAAATAATTTTTTTAACGTAACCTAACCGAATCTTAACAAGTATAAAGAATTTAGATGAGATAGGGAATGTAATAATACCTAACAGTTAATCTGCAAGTGTGCAAGCTGCAAAGCTTCTTAAAAACTTAACTAGGATAAAATACTGCTGACGTTCTGTACGCCTAAATTTTAATCCGTTACTGATATTTTAAGAATTTATAATAAGAGCCCACTCCCCAATTACAATTTACAGTCCATGAGTTTAGTCGAAAATCAGTGTCAGAACCATCAAATACCATCATATCATGTCAACGACGCAGATCGGCAGATCATTTCGATTGGATCGATTTTTCATGGACTATGGACTAAACACTCATTTGGCGTTTGTAATTCATGGTAAATAAATGCAGCTCGTGAGAATAGAATGAAAGTACAGGTGGGTTTCCTTCTCTTCATCAATTTGCCAGCAGGCCCATAAATATTTATAGAATTTGTAACGTAGACACTAGCAATCTATTCTATTACGTTCTTCTAAACTACAGCATTACTTTGCCGTAAAGCGAAAACCAACATGTCATTTTACTACAATTATAAAACTCTTATAACTCTTTTAAAACAATTATATTTTAAAGAGAGAAGATTAGGTTTAGGCAGTCACAGTCCATCAGGACTTGAAACAACCATAGTTTTTCCTTTACAACTTGCTTTTTATTTCGACACGGTTGATTGAAACCCAGATGCTTTAGGGAAGTACTAAACATCGAACAGATCGAAAATCATTCGTAGAGACAACCCTTATTAAAAGAATATTAACTAAGGTATGATTAGTACTCTCTAGCTCTTAATGATTCCTGTGCACCTGCAAAATTAACGACAAGATCTTTAGGACAAATACTGTAGCTAAATGGAACACATGAAGACTCTAGATTTTTATTCAAAAATAAATTCCTATCCACTGATTTTGAGTTCTAGCATTTTGCATTTTACTATGAATCAAGGTGTAGGAAATTTGCCGCTTGATTTTTGCCACGCGGAATTTTGCCTCGTGGAATTTTACTTAAATGTATATTTGCCATTAGGCAAAATTTTGCCTTTAAAAAGTTTAGCCTCTCTGGAAAATTGCCTTCGAGGATTTTTGCCATCATGAAAATTTACCTTTGTAGCCTAAGTTTAGGTTTCCCTTCGATTTTTGTTTTAGTTTTCTGCTTTCTTCTTTTTAAACTTTGATTATGATGAACTTAATTTGTAGTAAACGAATAGACCAATTTCAATTAATTAATTTCAATTAAGGATTTTTATTTCTTAAATTTTGAAACTTAAAATGAACGGAAATTCCTAATCCATTTCCATGGTGGCGAAAATCTCTAAAGGCAAAAATCTGGAAAGGCATTTTTCCTTAATGGTTATTTGCATAAAGGCAAAATTCCGCGTGGCAAAAATCTCGCGGCAAATTTCCTTTTCCTTTTGAATCATAGTCTATGATATTGGTGCAGTTCATTCCGTTTTGCGTTGTAAGCCAAAAAAAAACCCAAATGAAGCTTGAGTCTTGTGGTGTTGACAAGATTAAACTGCTTACGAAGCTTTATCTACAGAAAGCATCCGACCTTGAAAAAATGTTTTTTTTTGCTGACTAGATAAATCCACAATAATATTCCTAGATTAACCATCTAGAGGGTTTATAAGTAAGCAAATTTCATCCACGTTTTTTGGCTTTTGGGTACATGTCCGAAATAAAAATGTTGCGTTTTACAATGTCTCCTAATTATTACTTTCTTGCATTGACTGACTGACCCTGATTCTCTATAGGTATTTTAATGCATTTACATTGTCCGTAGCTGGAGTAAGATGTTCTACATTTGCAGCTTGGCTGGTTTTGGTTAAAGTTAAGTATGCTTTTGCGGTGAGTGAGCCACACTATTTCAGTCTAAATTCTCAGACTCAATCCATAACTAATATCAAATGTGGTTGGGATATTCTTGGCATATACTGGAACTCCTGGAATGATCATGGAAGTTATTATTTTTTTTTGATCATGACATTGATTTGCGGACGATGTAGTAATCAGCTACTCAATACTCAACAATAAAGAAAAATATTGAAGTATTTAAACATTAGGTCTAGACTCTAGACTGGAGTCTGGATGAAGAATGCACTTTGGTTTAAGGCAAATGTTGTACGTCCCAACACTCCCAATACCAAGAAACCAATCAGAATATATTTTAATTCCAGGGAAGATTTCGGGTACACAATGTACCTAAACTTAGGGCATTGCTCAGAGGTCATGAATTGACATTAAAGCATCAAGGGTATAGTCAATGTTTTCATGGAAAGGATCTGGACAACTAATATCTAACTGAACAAAAAAGGGAAAAGGGTCCTTTATTTGTTCCTATAAAATATTGTTCCTTTTGGGTGTACTCATTCAATACTCTGAAGAGTATTCATTACTCATTAGCATTTATTTGGTGTGAAACATGAAAGTCAAAAATTCCATTACATGATGTACATCCAAAAAAAATCCCTTTTGTTGGAAAAGGATGTAGGCTTGTAGAAACCGAAAATGATTTTTTCGAGTTGGGATATTGCATCAGAATCACTATTTTTTGTACGGTGCATGGCATCTCCCTCTCCCATAATACTGCATCTACAACTCTACAGATAACAGTATTCCAAGTGCTGGAATTCTCTCGTACCCCTTCCATCTTAAAAAGCAAGTCACATGCTTCTCCTCTGCTTCTGCTTATTTTGGCGCAGCTAGACACCGGTGCGGTGCGGGATGCATGCATGTGCAGGTGTAGTTCCATTTTTTGGTACAGTTCACTCACACCACGTTACATCCATCCATGTTCCAACATTCCAAAGGGCAAAGACCAATAAGACCATGTGCAATTGTGCATTCTAGATTGCACATACTAACTAAGCATATATCAAGTTACCCCATTATTATTAGATGTAAAGTATTACTCGAAATGCTTTATATTAGTGGCTGGGGGTAACGGTAGAAAGACCAAATGGGACATTCTTAGAAGATCTCGGGTATCATCTAGACTTCTAGTAAGATCCTTCCAAACTAGAGCAGTCTGAAGTCTAAACTTAAATGATTTGATGATTTACGATCTGACACTCTACCAATGCAAATGAGAAGGACGAGAAACTATTGAAACTAATGAATACAAACGGAAAAAAAGAAATCCTTTACACTGGAGAAGCTCTAGGGAAGGCCAGGCAGGAAATTAATGAATTAGCTTCTTTGTTTCAAAGCAACGCTACCCATAAAAATACTCTGGCTAATTGTTAAGTTCAACCATCTCAAAGCATTTGTAGGACTAGGGACATGCACAAAATCCTCTTTGTCTTTTCTTTGCGTCCTTCGGAACAAGCTGGACTTAAGTAATTTGACCTGCTTTCGTAAAAGATTTTTATTTTAATAGAGGATCATTACCTGTTTTTATTTTCTTCCATATTCATGCACTTCATACACTGTCCGATTGTCATTCGACTTGTGAAGAACATAAATCTCAAAGAAAAAATCATTCGATTTGAAGTATCTATAAAATTAATAATTTTGTTAACTTTGTGAACTTTCAGATTGTTTGCTTCCCTCCTTGTTTGGTTTGGAGTTAAAATTGTGATAGAACTAAGAAAGAAAGGAATGGAGTGAAATTATTTGAAGTGTTTCAGAGGAAGAAAAAGTAAAACGTTAGCTCATCGGATTAAATATTGTGTAAAGGACTCGTGGTTACAAAAACAGCATCAATTATTCCAGTACCGTACAGTATGAAAGTGACGGATGGTACAGATTCCACCCCTACCCCTACACCTACCGCACTAGACTCCTCCAGCGTGAGTAAGACCACAAGTGCGAATAACAACAATATACATAGCAACAACAACAACGGAACATCTACCTCCTCCGCGTCCTCCACTTCCGGAGAAGAGAATGAGACTGATCCTGTTATGAGGAATGGAGTGACGGTGAATGGACAGTCCTCCAGTCCCACGCCTTCAGATGGTGGTGGGGGAGGAGAGGAGGTGAGAAATGGTTTAGAGAATGGGAGCGAAAGTGACCGGGAGTCGGGGAGGAAGCAATCTTCCAAAAATAGTAAATCTTGCAAGAGTGCAAATGCAGAGGATACTGCAAATGCTACGACCAACGATGCCAATAGTGACACTGCTCCACAGGACGAGGAAGGAAGTAGTGGGGGAGGAGCTAAAGAGTCCAAGTCAGATGATACAGCTGGAGGTGCAGAGGACGTTTATTATGTACATGATTCGGGCCTTTCAATCAAGATTGTTGCTCCAGGAGCGGAGTCTTTTGAAATTCAAGTGTCCAGCACGGAGATTGTGCAGGAGCTACATCAACTCCTCATGGAACGGGAGGATACGTGTCATCGCACCTGTTTCTCCTTGCAGCTAGATGGAACTACGCTGGATAATTTTGCAGAGCTCAAGAGTGTCCCTGGTCTCAAGGATGGGAGTGTGATTAGGGTGGTCGAGGAGCCGTACACTTGTAGAGAGGCGAGGATTCATGTGAAGCATGTTCGAGATTTGCTGAAACCTTCAGATTGGGCGGATGCTTACGCAGGAACTGACTGTGCTTCCTTATCCTTCCTAAATGCTGTCAGTGGGGGTGAGCTATCGGGGAAAAAGAGGGTTGTCGATTGCACTCCACCCGATTATATTATGCCTGTAGGGGGTGGAGTAAATCTAACCAACTCTCTACTTATTAGCCCACTCCATCCACTTAATAAGGATCAAAAGCCTATTTCTTGCCTTAAGGTATTACATTAATAAATTGTTGGAGGTAACGCTTTTTGAGAAACGAGAAGTAATTGGGGGTGGATTTTATTTAAGGTTTTAGCCGCATCCGGTTGGAATCCTCCACCTGGTCACAGGAAACTCCACGGAGACTTGATGTACTTGCTGGTTGTTACATTGGAAGACAAGACATGTCACATCACTGCCTCCCCACGTGGCTTTTATCTTAACCGATCTACGGTAGACTCATTTGATCCTCTTCCTGCGGCACCAAACAACTTCCTGAGTCATTCTCTCATCGAACTACTGAACCAAATCTCACCCGCCTTCCGTAAAAACTTTACTCAGTTGCAGCGTCGTCGCATGAGCCGCCACCCGTTTGAGAGGGTAGCGACTCCGTACCAAGTGTACTCTTGGGTGTCCCCTACAATGCAGCACAACCTTGATGCGATACGCGCAGAAGAGGCCTTTTCTTCCAAACTTGGTTACGAAGAGCACATTCCTGGACAAACTCGAGATTGGAACGAGGAATTACAGTCAACCAGAGAGCTTCCCAGGACCACTCTTCCAGAGCGTCTGCTCAGAGAGCGTGCCATTTTCAAAGTACACTCTGACTTTGTCTCCGCCGCTGCTCGGGGAGCTGTGGCCGTGATCGATGGGAACATCATGGCAATCAACCCCGGTGAAAGTCACAAAATGCAAATGTTCATCTGGTCCAATATATTCTTTTCTTTGGGATTTGACGTGCGAGATCATTATAAGGAGTTGGGAGGGGATGCTGCAGCTCATGTTGCACCTCGTAATGATCTGCAGGGAGTTGCTGCCTATAACTCCATAGACCTCGAAGGTCTCTACACTCTCGGTACTGTGGTAATCGACTATAGAGGCTACAGGGTCACGGCTCAATCCATCATCCCCGGCATATTGGAACGGGAGCAGGATCAGTCTGTCGTCTACGGCTCAATTGACTTCGGCAAAACAGTGGTCACCAATGATAAGTACCTTGAACTGCTCAAGAAAGCCGCGCCTAGGCTCAAAGTTCTTTCCCACTTTGTTCTCAACGACAAAGATGAAGCTGTAGAGTTATGCTCCTCCGTGGAGTGCAAGGGCATCATAGGAAACGACGGTCGACACTACATTCTCGATCTATTGCGCACCTTTCCTCCTGACGTGAACTACCTTCCTGGAGAGAACTTAGAATTGTGTCATGACGTCAAAGACATGGGGTTCCCACTTGAGCATCCCCACAAGCTTTGCTGCCTCCGCCAAGAGCTAGTCGATGCCTTTGTTGAGTCCCGCTACATGAGTTTCATCAAACTTGCAGCGTACCACCTCCAAACTCTCGGCCTGAAGAAGACACTAGCCAACGCAAGCAACGCAAACACCACCACCATCACCACATCCACTGCAACCGTGGAGGAAGTAGAAGACGATGAGCAACGTGTTACCCAGCCCAAACAAAAACCGGAGACTGAAGACAATCAAGAAGAAGCTAGTAAATCAAGCGCAGAAGAGAAGCAAGAGTCTGGCGCTACAGAAACAGAGCAAAAGATGGTAGAGAGCATAACCAACTCTACGGAGGCCAAGTCTGAAGAGTCCACCACCATGAAGGCCATCCGTCAAGCGGCAGCTTCAGTCTGCTCCTTATCCGACAAAGAGTTTGACATTCGGTTCAACCCAGACATATTCTCGCCGAACGTGAGGCACTGTGAAGAAGCTCCTCCAGAATGTGACTCTCCTACAACCTCCACCTCAAGTAAAACGGAGCCTTCCACTTGCACCACAAACACTGCTACCACTAGTAGCTCCACCAGCCCAGACTCTGCTCAGTCTGCTCAACAAAACCACCAAGAAGAACAGCTAGGAGGGGAAAGTGAAGGCCGCAATGCAACCGATGAGCAAGAGAAAGATAATTACGCCCTCTCCAGGAGAAAGTATCCGTCCCTTGAGCTCCAAATCCGTCTCAACAAGGAGGCTTGCGAGTTTCTTGTGCTCTTCCAAATCCCACAGTTTGTTCGTGACATTACATCAAACAGGTAATTTAACTTTCAAATATTTGTTTTTCCCGCGGTAGCACGGGGCATGCACTTTATACCTTAACTGTGTGGAGGCGGCTGCATGCAAAGAAAAAAAAACATTTCTGTGGCCTCCTCCTTTGAAAACAAATTGGTAATTTCACATTTTGGCTTAGCATTTTTGACTTTGGTAATGAAAGCATGGGTGGTGCACGCCGCACTGGTGCCTTGAGTAATGTTCTGGCTTCTTATCTCGGGTTTGGGCATTTTTTCTCATTGATAAATACAGTGCTTGCGCCCTGGACAGTGGTACGACGTTCTTCGGCCCCAACGCCCTGATCATGGATGGTCTTACTTTGAGTGCAGCCATGCACAGCCGGGGTATAAACATACGGTACTTGGGCCGCGTGGTGTACCTCCTCCTGGAGCGGGAGGAACAGATGAAGGAACAAAACCAGAGCAGGATCGTAGTCAATGGAGTAGGCAACTCGGCCAATTCCTCCTCGTCTTCTAGTAATCAGCAGAACGGTCATAGTCAAACGTCACAGGGTAGCCAGAGCCTACAGAGCTTACCCCACTTTATGACATCGATCGCAGTGATGGAGCTGATTGCGCGGAGTGCGAAGCACGTGTTCAATCCATACATTCAGTCAGTGGACGTGATGAGTCAGAGTTTGGCTATTAGCCATTTCCTCAACTGCTTCTTGATGTCTTGCCAGAGTACCGTGTCCCCACCGGTGCTGATTGACGAGCTGTGTCCGCAATCAACGAGTAAAGCTAGGGGGACTCATGGGGGCCGCAAAGGGAATAAACAGGGAGGTGGGAGAGGATCTACGTCTAGGAGTAACTCGAACGGTGGGACAGCGTCGTCCTCCTCGTCATCATCTTGCTCTACGAATGGGACCTCTTCGGAGTGGACGGCCCTGAACCAAGTTTCTTTATGGGAACAGATTCGCCAAGATATCAAGACCTACTACGGCTTCGTCTTCCCGGAGGATGCACAAGACAACCTGGATCTCGTCTTGGGGGTGTATGGCATTCAGAAGCTTTCTCTGCTGCGGTCATTCTGCTTAAAAACCGGAGTGCAGATCCTCCTCCGTGAGTATTTCTTCAATCCTAACCAAAGGAACGGTGGAGGAGGTGGTTCCAGTGGCAGCACTAAGACTGGTGGAAGTAACACTTTTAGTCAAGAGGATATTTTAAATGTTTTCCCCGTTGTGAAACATATCGATCCAAAGGCCTCTGACGCTTACACATATTTGGGCACGGCCCAGAACAAAATGTCATCGGGATACTTTCGTGAAGGGTACGAGCTGCTCAATGAGTCGCTCAATTTACTGAACAACGTTTACGGCGCGATGCATCCCGACATTGCCCTCTGTCTACGCTCTTTGGCAAGACTGAACTATGTCATGGGTGAGCATGCCGACGCGATGGCGTACCAGCAGAAGGCGCTCTTTATGGCTGAGAGGATTCTCGGCGTGGACCACCCCACCACTATCCTAGAGTACACCCATCTTGCACTCTACTGCTTTGCGAACAATCAAGTGACCACAGCCCTAAAGTTGCTCTACCGGGCGAGGTACCTTTCGCTGCTGGTGTGTGGCGAGAACCACCCACATATTGCCCTCCTGGACAGCAACATTGGCCTCATACTACACGCTGTAGGAGAATACGAGCTCTCCCTAAAGTTCCTCGAGAAGGCCCTAGACTTGAGTAAAAAATACTTTGGAGCTAGATCTTTGAAAACTGCCGTGGGTCATCATTTGGTGGCGAGGACACAGAGTTGCATTGGTAAGCCTACAAGAGCAAACTTTCAGAAACTCTAAAGCTCATAAGCTGACTTAAAATGTAATGATTGCCCTCCAGGTGACTTCCGCTCAGCGCTGATGAATGAACGCGAGACATATTCCATATACAAGGAGCAACTTGGTGAAAAGCACGAAAAGACTTTGGAGGCATCCGACTGCCTTCAGCATTTAACCCAGCAAGCTGTAGTATTACAGCGGAAAGTAAGTCTTCCCTCATTCAAAACATTTACAATTTCTCCAGAATTTCAAGTTCTAAAACTCCTTAAATCCTTTCAGATTAATGACCTGGCTCACGGAAAGGGCCTTCCTCCAATCCAGATCCAGCCTCCATCCATGGGCTCCGTTCTAGACATGTTGAACCTTATCAATGGCATTCTTTTCATGCAAATAAGGTAATTCGACACACAAAATCCCACCAATCTCCAGCATTATCCAGCCTTTTGAAAAAAAAATATTCATTCATTTATTTTCTCTCGCAGTCAACAAGACATTGAGAATTTCAAAGCCGAGTTGGAGCACCGAGCTAGGGAAATGTCTCCACAACAGAAAGACTCTGCTTCTTCCAGTAATAGTCCTCCAGCATTAGAGTCTACGATCAGCAGCGCCTCTCCTCCTCTAACCGTAACTGATGAAATTCCAGAGTAAAAGTTTTTTAAAGCAATTATTCTAATTTAATTAGCTACACTCATTTGGCTACATTTACGGTATCTACGGAATTGATAAGAAGCTGCGCGTATGCATCGTTTCATGGTGTAACATCACTTTTTACAAAATATAATCCTCTTAATTAATTTACAAAGCTACGATAGACAAGGGAAGCCACAGCGTTAACAATAAAATTTACGGACTTGTCGGTTTCTTTGGTTCCTTTAACATTTTTTGTGGTAGTCAAAACGTAGATGGAAACATAATTTTTTTTGTCAACTTTCTAGCATAAAAATAGTAGCTGTAGTTTACTCATGATACTGCGAGTGCAACATAGAAAAAAATTATATATTGTTATTGAACTTAATTATGATTATATTTCATAGTAAAATAGAATAATTAGTATAATATTGTTAAGATCCAATCAAAGTCCCGTAGAACTTTAAACACAGAACAAAGACGAATGATTTCAGTCAAATTTTATGCGATTTCTCAAGAGTAATTGTTTATGCAAGTTACACGCCAAAAGTCTATCGTCCACCTCCAAAATAAATATTTTACTGACGAAGACAAAAGTCATCTTACTGTTTTCCACTGTATTCTACGTAATTTTAAGTTGAGCTCACTCTTCATGAAAACGTAAAAAAAGTAGTTTGTTCTAGTAGAGCTGGCATATTATGCAAAGCCTTGATTTGTGATTTCGAAGAAGATAAAATTTACAATGTTTACATCCCGGTTTGCCTTTTTCTCGTCAAAAAGTATTTTTAAATTTTCCCGCGCCTTCTAACATAGCACTGATGTTTAGCTTTCATTTGGAAATTGGCGGGAAGTCTCAAGCAAAGAGACTAAATGTTAAATGTATTCCAACTATTTGAATTAGCTAAACTCAACATTGACTGGGGTAATGTAGAACATGATGCTACGTACTTTAACCCGTGGAAAAGAAAACTTTACGTAAAATTAAATCCCATGGGAGAAAATTACATTCGATGGAAGTAAAACGATAAGTTGTCAGTTCTAATTGTATTTATGGATGAGGATTGAGGAACGACTTTTTACTACGTGTAAACGTTACATAAAATACCTTCGTACATAAGCTGAATGAAGAAAACTGTTATATTAAATGAAATGATGGTTCTGTATTACTAAAGTAAGCAATACTATTTGATGCTATGCTATGTCGGACAAGAAATGTTTGTAGTGCTTCGAGCATAATAAAATGATAATGATTTGAAATGGAAACTGTTTTTTTTTCCTCTTTTGTTGTAGTCATATAATGATCAATTAAAGAGTAAAAGTACAACACAAAAAAAATACTTGGGCTGACAAGGGAAGTACCCGAGCCTAAATCGCTGATTGGGTAGATAACCACACGATTAGCTTCACTAGATTGCATATAACTCAAAACAAAGCATTTTGGCGTCTGGTGGCCCCTTATCGGAGGTATAAAGAAGTCTAATGATAAGCACTCCCGCTCATTTTAAAGTTAACGCAGCAATGCGAAAGTGTAATTATATTTACACAAGTCAACGTAGGATTCGCTAAACATGTAGCCAGAGTATTGACCAGTAAGGATCTTTATTTATTGTCCTATAATGTCTCACATTACCCCATTTATAAACCACTAAGATTATTCAAAATTAATACTCAAGAGCTTTCAAAAGTGATAACGCACGTGATGTACTTTTATCAATGAAATGAATGGCCCTAGTTCAAATTGCTCCTGTAACTTTAAAATGAGTATGTGTTCTTATCATTAGCCTTCAAATCTCTCCGATAAGGGACCACTAGACGCCGAAATAATTTGTTTCGGGTTAAATTAAATCTAGTGAAGCTAGGCATATGGTTATCTACCCAATCGGCGAATATGACTCTAGTGCTTCCCTTGTAAGTAGTTTTTAATAGCATTATCCATCCTTAACACTTTTTGTAGTCACATCATCCAAAGGGTTACTTGGTAGACTTGTACTGTGGGTACTCTAGGTAGTGTCAAACTGTGACTCCATGCAGCGTAAATTGTGGTTGGAACTTAAACACTTTATCACTTTGAGTTCGAGCCAAGTGCAACGCGAAACAACGACTGTGTTTTAATTGTTACTGTCCTCATTATTTCCGCCTTAATGAATGTTTCACTCCAGTGAAATCCTATAAAGTCAGTCAGTATAATAGATTTGATATGGTCTGGTGGTGAAGCTCCAGCTGTTGAAGGATGCCAACAATAAGTCAACTTGTTTAGTCTGATTGAAGAAAGGAGAATAGGAAAGTAGTAAATGCATCAAGTTTTCGCCCCCAAAGGAGAAAGTAAACGGTTTCCGGAGAAATGTTCTTATGATTTTGCTCACATGTCTTAGCATTTCAAGAGAGTAAAAGTCCGACATAAAAAAATACTTAACGTAATATAGTCTCGATTTTGAAATGAAAGACGATTTAGCATTTCAGAAAAAATACATTTCCATGAATCGCTAAATCTATTTGGATTAGTCTGATTCTGATTGTAAGCTTTGAAGAGCTCGCCTGAGGGAATTTCTCCGTAAACCACCAGCATCAGCTCACTATCAGCAATAGGATTTCGCACAGAGTGCAACGCATGACACAATTTTTCGACGGTTGGGATTTGCTCAATTCAGTCGAATCGAATGTAGTCACGGCGGAAAGAAGATTAAGGTTGAAACATGCTGTGTTCTGGCATAATAAATGTAGGAAACATTAACAGCGGGTGTTAATGCTTCTTGCACTTAACTAGAATTGACAAAACTTTTCTTCTGCCTTCTATCATGTTATCAAATTCTACCAAATTATAACAATTTAGACATTGGGAGATAAAAATTTCTGCGAAAACAGTAATTTTACTATTAAAAAACTTAAACCAGGCGAATAATGGAGTTATTCATATAATTTTGTATTTGTCTTTATTTTAGCGACGAAATACGAGAGTAAATGTAATCCAAACTTTAAATTCTTTAACCATGTTGCAAACCATACGTTGATTGTAGTTTGAACTTGAAAGACTTTTTCACATCTCAAAATCTCACATTCTTGATAAATTCACTTTTCACATAAATGATTTTCTTATGTATTCCATATGGATCATCTCTCCCCGGAAGTGACTTTTCCTAAGGATAAACACTTTCATCGATTTAATGAATTTCAATCGGGTTCTTTCATACAGCACAGCGTTCTTGTACAGCTCTCTATCGAACTTCAGGTCAATAGGTCAAATCTTTATAACTAGCTACAGCTTGAGACGGACAGACAGACAGACAAACAGACGTGATCCTTACATAGTGTAAACTCCATTTGCACCATAGGTAATACCTTTACAAATGATCTCAAGATAGACTTGAAATGTTTGTGATCTAACAATTAATGAAGAAGTTAGTAAAACCCCCTACGTTTCACTAAATTACTAGTGCATATGGCAATCTTACATAAAAAACCAATCCATATACGCCAATATATTCTCTTTTCACTAATGCTTTTGGCGATTCTCCCTCCAGTGTACTGACTTGCTGGTTTTCCAATTTCTCATGCATTTTCCATTTATTTTGAAATATTATAACGTATTCTTGCCACCAGTCTCAGCCTCTAGATTTTATTTTCACCATTCTCGGGAAGCATCCAGAAGCATCTGAAATCAATGCAAATCTCCAGCAGGGGACTGTAACTAGATTAACAATAAGCACGTATTTTGCCTGTTGCACACTACAAGCGAAACAAAGCCAGTCAACCATCGACCATTTCCCATTTCGACACGTACGCAAAAAAATATGTGAAATGGCAAATGGTAAGAAATGCCTTGTTCTGCAACAATATGACCAACTTTTTTGCTACTATTTTGCCTTCACATAACACAACCAACACAACTCGCTCATCCAGCAGAAACTTACTTCCAAAAGTTCCAAACTGTGTTGCACTCTCTCAAACTCTACTCAACCTGCTGGTGTGGAGTTAGCGGAGTTAGTGGTGTCAGTGGTGAAGTTGAGCTGCCAGAGGAAGGAGCTATAGAGCTAGAGCTCCGTAAGAGAGAATAAAAGTACCTTAGATTCGTGCAAATTTTTTCCCTAAACCTTTTCACACACTGTTGCAGATAGATTATCTTGTTTGCTCTTTCTACTCCATATTGTCTCATCACATCATTCGATTCCGATTTACAGAGCTAGAGCTCCAACCTCCAACACCAGAAAAGCAGTTTTCCATCTATAGTCTTAATGTTTGTCATTGATTCTGTACTATTTTCTGGTGCGTGAGCTAATCTGGTATTGGTATCTCCAGTAATCAGTAATCCAGCAAGTAACTTTAATAACTTGCAACCTATCCAGCATATCACACACTTCCGCTGGCCGAAGAACAAGGTAAAGAGAAATTTTATTAATTCAAAAATCTAATCTGAGCGTTTCCAATTCCAAATTTATTCCTGGATTACGTTTGTTCCCGCTCTAGTGTAAAAATTAATTATTAGACTCCATTAATCATTTGCTCCATGATAGGTACATTTTTCTACTTTGAGACTTCAAAGAAATTCACGATATCATGATCTGGGTCAAGTAGAACAACCTGTAAATTAAAACTTGATTTTCTCCAGCGGTAATGTAAAAACATTTTAATGTAACGCCTACATTATATTACACTCCCACTACACTGTTACTGGAGTGATCCCAGCGTAGGCAATCATTTTATTGCATGCTTCTCCCTAAAATGCTAATAACAATTAAGTACTATTCAAATTGGCTTTGTGCGATAGCAAAACTACCGTAAACACATTACCTTGCATAAATTCTTTACTCCAAGCTAGAGTAATCAGGGAATTAGCGTCAAACACCATTTTCCATTTTAGCTTTTACCAAAGTGTCCTCATTTCCTTCTGGGCTCACTTCGATCCACCTAACAATGTGGTGCATATCCGGCGTCATTTTATAAATCGGAGGGGAGCAATACCACATTTTCTCATTTAATGTCGGACCGGTTCACTTGCTCAGCTTCGAAGTCACTAAGCTTTATCGAAAAATCACTGCCGTATATTGCCTAGTTAGTTGGGCGCCATTGTAATGTTTACATCTTCAAAGTGTACCTCTTTCTTCAAGGAATTATTTTTGCAAAATAAGCAATGTTGAATGAAATCAAAAATGAAGCTACTTAGATTCACTTGTTTACATAGCCTCGTATAAAAAATTACGGAAAATTTGCACAGAAGCCTACACCCTTTGCATTCATTACAGCCAAATTTTTACATTTTACCTTTTTGCCCCATGTTAATCCAACGGTCTTAACGTCCTTAAATTTGGATATGTGTGTAAAAACTGCTTAAAAATAAATGGAATCACCCCCCACATCGTAATCGCTAAAAGCTTTGATCAGTAAAAAAAATTCAATAAAAAACTTTGGAGCTTTTTAGTTTACAGAGTTAATGCGAAAATTTATTCCGAGAAAATTATAAAAAAAACCATTGAGGCACCTTCGCTTTACTCGCTTGAAAATTTAAGTAAGGCCAGAGAACAGACATCAGAGTACGGTTAATATCCAAAGGCAATTAAAAATCTTAACCTGCTTACTAACGGATACTTGTGAAAAGCGGAACAGTTTGTGATTTAGGAAATCAAAATAAAAAGGCGCAAGTAGACTCCAAGCTGCAATTTACTTTTAAACGCTTGGCACTACCGTAGCCATTAAGCCAGATACTGAAGCTCCTTTTTGGCTTTGATTGATGCTTCAGCGAAGCATGAAAAAGCACTAAACTCTCATACCCTCCACATTAGTACCCGCGAGTAAGTGGTCTATAAATCTAGTATATCTTTTAAAGGATTACGTAACCTAAAGTTACACACATAAACTAAATGTTTGTGCTTTTCCGTTGTCCCCAAAAATCCAAAGTAAACCCCTTTTCGATTTTTGGGGTAAGGAAAGACAAGTTTGGCTTTAGGTGAGACCATTTATTTGGTGTAAGGTGGAATGTCACTTGCCATTCGATACCCTATTGTTTAGTATTTTCCTCCATTATCATCATCGCTTCTGTTTAGTGGGGAAGAGACAAAGAAACTGTAGAAATTTGAGCCGGGCCTGTACAGCTCGTAGGAAGAGATTCCTCCATTCCTCTCCTGTCACATCCTAGACAATCAAAGTAGGAAAAATGTATACAAAAAAGGAAAGTCGTTAGGCTTCTATGTCTAATGAGAATACCCTAGAAGAGCCATTATATGCAGATGGAAGTTCTTTTATTTGGAGGAAACAGGAAAACCAAGAGAGAAAACTCTTTTCATGTAGGGAACACTAACCTACATGCATACATTGTGAAATAAAACGAGCCTCTTTTATTCTATTTTCACTTCACCTGTTTTTCCCGCAGCCATTCCACCTTCTTCCGGCGAAACTTTTTCAAAAATAGTGAACCGTTACACTCCTCCTTTTGAAGAATCTCCTTTTGCCTTCGCTCCCCTCCCAAAAAAATTTATGTTGGCTTGATGTACAAAAATGAAGGTGGATAGGTATAGCAGGGCACAACATAAACATTTGCATTTTGTTTCAGAAGCACTAAACTGGCTCCCGAACGTACACGCCATCATGAAACAACTATGAGGAGAAAAATGCCCGTTTATTTATTTATTATTAGCGTACTTGTCCTTCCCATAAAAAATCCTTGTACTTTACAAAGACAAAGAGAATACCAAAAATAGAGTTCAGTCTCTGATGGTTAAGGTATGTAGTATGGAGTAGTTATCTTCAACTAGGAAAACACTCCAAAATTTCTGTAGAGAAAGTGCAAAAACAATGCTTCTTAACATGTTCAATTGCCTAGACTGTAACGTTTATCTTGCCTAATGTCACGCATTTAAATCAAGGGAAACGGAGGAAGATTGTAGACATTAACGCTATTTGCTTATTCCAGATTTCCAGGTGTAGATTCTCGTAGAAAAGTTGCATTTTGACTCGAACCTCCAAGCCCAGACGTGACTTGTATACTGTATTTCCTCTAAATGTAGCCCGGGCTATAATTCAAATCGGTATTTCACCACATGGTTATTTAAATGGAAGCTATAAATGGAGGGAGGCTAAAAATCAGTTTGAATCAGTAAAAAAATTGAGCGTACTAGCGATATGCGAGTTTATATCTGGAGGCATGCTATATTTGGAGGAAATACGGTGTATGCATTTGTAAATACAGAATATAATAGAATTAATGAAGAAAATGCGAGTCTTTGTGATTAACACACCACCATGGAGGAAACTAAAAACTCTATCCAAGTCTATCCCAGACCGATTCCCTCAGGTAAATGTACGAATGCATGAAATGTTTCGCTGGTGTTATCCCGTACTCGAACAGTCCAACCCAATCCACCTATTGAGTTGATTGCGATGGGAAATGAGAAATAAATTGTATCTGTTGCACAAAGCCACACGCGCTACCTCTCTCTGAGCAGCGTTCTTCCTACAAGATAAATTGTTGGATTGTTGGCGAAGAAATTGAATTGAAGAGTTTGTGTACTAAAGTGGACTTCCTTTTTGTCACTTGATCACACTAAAAATGTGGAGTTGGTAATAATGTTTTCTGTTTTCCTTTCATGGCTCACTTCATTTCAACAAGTGTACGATGACAAAATATCCAAAAGCTAGTGCATTGGATAACGAGGGAAAAACAAGTCATTTCCTTTTCTCCTGAGCTCCTAGACGGACAGTAGCGTTGCACTGACATGTCATTTCTTCCTTCGGTGGCTAGGCAGTTTACGAGCTACTCTAAAAAACTTGCAAACTTGTGGCTTTAACGAAACTAGGAAAACCCTAATAAGATGTACCCAAGTGCGTATGCATAACGGCTGAATAATACCGTAATCAATCATCAGACTATCCGAAAACGGAAATATTACGATAAACGATATTATCAGCCAAATAATAACACTGGCAAAAAATTATTTTCCTCAAGAACTCCAGGAAGCCCCCCGGGTACTAAGACAATCAGTCAAGTTTTCTATAAATCATAATACGATCTCAAGTTGTAGCCTTTGGGCGAAAAATGAATTCCCTGGGAGATTGATTTGGGCGAAATTTAATCCCATGTTCTCCCGTGGTGCCACAGCTAACTCTCTAATTTCATTCGAATCGTTGAACGCATTCAAAAATGATCATGCTTACGGACGGGCAGACGAGACAGACATATTGAAATAATGTTATACATAAAGTTCATACGCACGTAATATTAGAGGTGACCTGTACCATTTGCTTTTTGCTATTGTACCAAACGCATTCTGAGGAATTGCTACTTTATTGATGCTTGCTATTCCAAGGGAAATAAAAAGACCAGGGGCGTTATTACCGTAGGAAACGATAAAAAATTTTCTAGTCTTTGTCTCTTTCCACACCATCTACATCATCATCCTCACCGGGAAAAAAAATCCCACCGATAAATCTACGAAAGTATCAGAGATTCGGAGGAAGTTTGCCGTTTACCAGTATCTCTACTGTTATGACTGAAACTACCCGTAGCAATCAGAAAAAAGCAGGTCTAGTTTGTCATCAGGGACAAAATTCTTTTTTCTCTGGGGGCATATACCACTTGAAACGTAAGTTTGTCCACATCCTATCACCGCCATCATCACCGTCATTCAGTTCATGCATAAAAGATAAGCCTATTCTATACTCCAAATTATGCTGGCTGTTCCAATTTCTGTAGGAAAAATAGAAATCGCTTCGAATATTTGTAAATAAGTGTGTAGTCTGTGGTGTACTCCAATTGGAGGTTTTCTTCATTTTACACTCCAAGCAATGAAATGTTGCCGTAAAAACTTGTAATAGCTTTCATTTTTTCTATTTTGTGGGAAAAGCTCTAGAGAGCACTTTAGACGTCATCGCAATCATCATGATTGCCAAAGTTCCCTACACTTGAAACAATTTCGGGAGAAAATGAATGCGAATGTGACGTGCTAATTTAGTTGTACGGAGCGAGCAATCTAAAATTGATAAATAACTCCAGTTTTCTCTGGTTGTTGCTCCTCTATAGTTTTACCTTTCCCCAAAGCTCAGCCCTGAGAAATCAGAGACTAGAAATTCTCACTTCACCCCAGACGGTCCTGCTGCTACGCTGCAAGCTTACATATCTTCATTTCTAAGAAAAAGATTTTCTGCACTTGAATATCTCGAGAAACTCCAGTAGGGTTGGACTGTTGGGTGTTGGAGGTGGGCTGATAAAGAAGGTATTCATTTCTTTCTAAAATTTGCCAAGAGAAAACAGAACAAGTGTAGTATAGTCAGTATACTTTTTTTCCAGGAAAGGAGCACTCCATTCCGAATCATTCCTTCCTACATACTCCATACTCCATATCATTACCGCACATCACCTCGAGCAATAAACAATTTAAGGCATATTCCACTATTTGTAGAAACAAAAGGAGACTAGGATGCGGAAACAAGGCTATATGTATAGGCTAGGTGCGACGTCAAAGTTGAAAAGTGAATCTGGTCTGGAACTCGAAACACTAAACACAGAGGCCTTTGGGTAGTGTACACACTCCCTTTTTCAGATGTAAATACATACTTTAGTTTCAACTATGCATCACTTTTTAAACAGCATAATTTAACGCCGGAGTAGAAAAAAAACATCATAATCACCATCATGGTCCCAACTCCCAACTAGAAAGAGCCACTTGAACCACTTGGCTTTCTCCCTGTCTCTCAATTTAATTTTGACTTGAAAGAAAAACTTTGCAAGTTTCCAAACGAGGCGGTGTTGTGCCGAGCTCAATGTAAACTGAACATGAAGAATAGCTAGGTTCCATATTAACCATAAAAAACCCGAAGACCATGGACTGCGGAACTGTACTGATGGGGTATACACCCCCCAGAAATAGGGATTTTAGCATAACGAGGATAGTCAAAAAAAATTCCATGCATTACAAGATAGAAGTATCTCCCTCTTCCCCCCAGCGTTCCGCAGCCTCTGCTAACAACGTATTTCGTAAACGGCCGGGCCATCTTTAAAAGTTTTACAGTATTAAGCTTTGATCCCTCCATACTCCATACATACCTATTAGTACTGCTTTGAATAATCATTATAAAAACATGATAAAGTAGGCCTAATCATTCATTCCACCAAAAATATCGTTATAGTTATGCACTGTCCGTCAGCTTTTCTTTTAATAGTAGGAGGTGAGGTGAACTGGTGAACCGAGAAAAGTGAACTTTCTACATGGTCCCTATATGGTTAGTATGTGTAAAAAAATTAGGAATTGCAATTTTTTTCCTTCTAGCTCACGCAGCAGGTGAGTAAGAGTGTAAGAGTAAGTACGGAGGAATTGACTCAAACGTCTACGCTTAAAATAGCATAAGTTCAGAAGGGGAAAGGGAGAGCGTATGCGAAATTAAAGTAGAAATATGATAAATAGGTCTAGAGTTTCACAATAGCTTTGCATACCTACGCTTACTTTACAGTTTTATACATGCTCTGATATGTACTTCATGGACGTAAACTTTGTCCATGAAATAGGAAAACAAAACAGGAGTGTATAAACTCCGTAACAGAGCAAAATACAAAGTTTGAAAATAACTGTAGGCTCTCCTCCTTAAATAATTATGCAAATCGGTTTTATACTACAATGTCAAAAGTGTAAGCATAAATCAATGCAATAATTATTGTTTCCATGGTTACATAATATCACGTATGATTCAAAACTTTTCCATAAGAAAATTCCTCGTTCCTCATTCTAAAAATATAAACGGGGGACACATGAGGTCAGTTTCGAATTAAATCTTTATGGAGGAACTCCTCTTGATATTATTACAAATATGACAAATGAATAAATGGCTGCTTTTAGTAGCGACCAAAAAGTGTTGGAAACAAAAGGTTATTACCGTAAGTGTATACCATCTGGAGAAGCAAATTTTGGAAAGTACATTTCTTCCACGGCTTGAGTGAAACTTGTCAAAGTCAAGCGGAAACTACAGTTGTTGCTTCGAAAAACTTTTTCATGGGTCTTCTCCAGACCCTATTGTTTACCTAGATAGACAAACAGACATGAGGTCTAATTGCACGTACACTACTTTCATAGTTTCAATTTATCCAGGACCTGTAAACAAAGCTTATCACATAGGAGACAAACGTATGCTCTTTTTTGTTCTGTGCTTTCCTTCTTGTGAAACTTTTCTCTGGAGGAAAACAAGCGAAAAATTTCCCATCAATTTAGGCCAAATCACGTAACGCGAAACGTGGCTCGAGTCTGTTTGCATAAACATCTCTATCATCATCTCATCCAGTGATTCCAGTGGAATAATGACGCTTTAAAGAATCATTTTACTCCCGTCAACTTCACCTAGTAATGGAAATAATGTTGTTGTGTTATTGTAGGCGCCTATGGAGTATCAAGCATTCTGGAAAATATCTCTCTTGCCTGCTTTAATCAAGGGTATAAAAGTGCTGGAGGAGAGTATCCTATTTAATATCTATCAATTCATTACGATAATGAAGTCCATATCTTAAACCGTTTTCCTGGGGTATCACTTTGCTAATTCATAGTCACCGTATTTTTCTCCAGAACTCCACAATTCCATATTATCACTATTGCTCAAAAGCTGCTTTTTATCGTGATCATGAGCAACTCATCACCTGAATTGAATTGTAACTGGATGGTAACCGAGAAACATTCGATGATTCGAGGTATTGTCTGGCTCACTCTTCAATATTCATGAGTTTGTCTGGGAGACTTGATGTTCTTTACGTATTTCACCCAGCTGGAGAGATAAAGTTTAATAAACCGTGCAACTCAAACTCAACGCATGTTTCCTTCTCATCTTCTTGGGTAGACATGACAGATGAGCTAATCTGTATTAAAGTCTTAGTGGAGCTTATACTAAAGTTCCAAACTTCCAAAGAAAGAAGCTGAATGGTTGAATGAGCCAATTGCAGCCAACGTCTTCCCTATCATCTGACTAATTTACCATCTATTTTCTCCAGTTGTGTTCTTCCAGCGGTTGGTTGATATTGTGGTGCGTAGGAGTAAAGCAAGTTTGAACATGGAAGCATGGACGAAAATACTATGATTCTTATAATGATACTCAAACTAAACAGGATCCTCATTTCTTCGAAAAGGCATAAATTCTAAGTCTAGGAACCAATTTTCTTTAAGGGGTTTTATTGTTTCCTCTTGGTTCTAAATCCAACAAAATCTAACAGCTTTAAGATTTGGAGTTGTTATTCATAACGCTTGAAGTCCTTGAACATTTATAGATATGCAGAATGCAAGTCTAGCAAGTATACAAATATATTTTACATTCCTTCAGTTATTCGAAACCTTGACTTAATTTTTAATTTCAAACTTAATCCGAACCGTACACAGTTCTATTGTTCCTGGAGTGGATATTGTATTACTCTAGTTATTCAAGGAAAATCTAATGCTCGGAGGGAATTACAAGTTTGGAAATGAATATATGCAGAATATTAATTTTGGAAGTTTCATTCGGTACAGTAAATATTTCATGCAGAGACCGCGGAACGCTGGAGGGATAAACTTCTATCTTCATCTTTTATTTTAGTCTATCCTCGTTTAGTTAAAACACTGATTTCTGGGGTAGGGGGAGATCATGCACGTACACCTCCATCTCCACGGTTCCGCAGTCCATGATTTCATGTACTCTGTGCATTATGAATGAGTGAAAAATGATCAACTAATAAAACTAATAAATGTAATAAATGTATCATTGATCCGTATCATTTACTTGGGTAAGGAAAACGAAACCACTGAAAGCCAAGTGGCTTGGAGTTTTGGAGCCATCAACATCATCAACACTCTACATCTCCATTTACCGCAAACATCCTCTCTGTTGACTCAACCATTATTCACGCGAAAACCAAAGCGTATATACTCTCTCTGGTAGGATGTCTATCTGTTACAATTTTGATGGGTTTGCAATGAATGGTATCTTGTCTTCCATTTTTTGTTTGGCATGTTTCTACTCTCTGCAGCAACCAGAACGGTTGGCAGAAAGCTGTAAAATACAGAATCGACGTGAAACCATCACATCACCGTCTGAAAACCTTGTCAGTATTTTTATTACCTACGGGTAACTGTAAGAATCTGTTATAAAAATTTTACATGTGTGTGGGCAAGGAAAATAGAAGTATGACAATTGGCAATTTTTTATGTAAGTTATCCAGGGAAAATGAGGATGGCTTAGTCAAGGTGACATTGCGACGTACTAAAGTTGATAATTTTTTCTCACTAAAAATATTTATGGAGCGTTGTAATAACAGAATATTTACCATAACAATGAAATGGGGATTTACTGTATAAGTAATAATATTACGTTGATATTCGTAGATAGTAGATTTCTCATTCCCTAACGATAAGTTGGATTTAGACTTTGCGGATATGAGCCAATTTGGGATTTTGTTTGGGCGAAATGAAAAGGAAATTAAGCAATAGTAATCTTGCAGTTGCGGCATACCTCCATGTAATATTAACCTAGTTTCCCAAATTGCTCAATTCGGCTAATGCTTTGCTAATTTTTCCTTCAAGGACATTTACTTCTCAGGAATCTTGCCTGATGGAAGTTTGCCTTTCCAGAAATCTTACTTTACGGAACCTTGCCTACTAGAAATTTAGATTTCGTGGAATATATTTGTTGAATTAATAAGGTGGTGGTACTAGGTAGAACTCCACGACTATTCGGTATTTTGCATTGTCTTTTAAACTTATTTTTCTACTCTGCAACTTCCTGAATTATAAAAGTGAAAACAAAAATATTTATGTAAAATGGACTTGTGTGAACTTTCAATACCATCCCTGGTCTTAACAACTATTGTAAACAATGTTCCAGCAAGGTCATAAAGTGCCAACATCAATTTATGAAAATATTCCGCAACTAGTGCAAAGGCCCGTCCTAGGTCGGGTACTATCTCTGGGCGTCGCATATAACATCAGTGAGAAATTTCTTTTATACCCACGCGAAAAAAAAGACAAAAAAAATTGCCCAAGCCTGGTATCGAACATGGGCACATAGATTTGGAAGCCCAACCGTCATGCACTGAATCAATTGGAATTAGGTTTTTACCTATTTATGTCAAACTTGCGTTTCTAAGCAGTATTACTAAGCATTGATCAGCTGATGATACCGAAGTCTAGATTTAAGCAAGATGCCAAAGACAATTATATATATTTAGATAAGTAATTCATGAAGGCCAAGTTCTGTGAAGGCGAAAGAAGATTTCCGAAGATTCAAAATTCTATGAAGGCAAGTTTCCTTTGTTTGGAGAAACAGGGCTTTCTCGTTCGTTGATTTCTGGAAATTTAAATCCAATTGAGCAGTTTATCATCATAAATCAGTTCATCTTATCATCATTGGTGAACTTGAAGTTTACAAATACAATCAGCAAAATTAATTCCAGGTAATCTTCTTAGTCCTCCGACGATGGAAATGATTAAAATACTGTAGAAAGCGTTCTTATCACTATAAAATGTGGAACAAGATGACCATCTATCTCATTTCACCTAAGCATTTCAACTCCATTGCCTGGAGAAATTGAGAAGGCAGGTTGTACCTATTCCATATTTCTTTATTAAAAATGGAGAAAGTGTAAGGGCATCAGTCCCAGTAAAACTATACATAGTTGTAGGTTGAAGTGGTTGAAGTCGAACAGTGGTCCTTTTACACTCTAGGATGTATTTGTTCCAGTTGCAAACTCGAAAACTTAGGTAGATCATTGAAGTGAGGCGGTGGTGTTTGGGTCATGCACTCCTGCATATTTCATTCCTGTTGAAAGATTCAGAAATCCAGGAGCGTTAGGGAGACCCAAAGTAGTTTTTTATTCTAGGCAGAATGACACGGACAACTTTATGTGCAAAAGGACCTTTACTTAAGGAGCGCTTGTAAGTCTTCATTTGACATTTCAAATTTTCCAAAAGATCCCGAAGAAACAAAGGCGAACATTGCGAACAAGACGGTGATGCTGGAGAAGACTTATTGAGCTGGAAAAGGTGTAAGGAGTCCGAGTACTTTGTACATTCCTACGAAACCTGATCGATGACTGATGGACAAATATCCTTTTTCTACTTTGGTACTACAGACCTGCTGGAAAAACTTTCAAACATTCAAACTCGAAACTAGCAACTCAAATAGAGAGTTCCATGCAGAATTTGTTTGGAGAAGGAAAAGGGAAAAATCGACTATTTCCAGTGTTCAAGCACTAGTTACTTGTTGTAGGTTGTAGTGACTATACTAACTATGGAGTTGCAATTCCTCCATGGAGTATGGGAATGAATGGGAAACATGATCGAGAGAACAGTAGGAAACTGTATTTTCTCTTTGGAAACAAGTGAAGTTGATGGTTTACGGTTCGCGAGACTTATTTTGCGTTCGATTGTCCAACTCATATTACCATTTGATCATGTTCTCCGCAAATTATCTGAGTCGCTACGCCAACTATTCCAGGAGCTTGAGGAGTGCAATGTGTCACCTACTTATGGAAACATTGGAAACTAGATCGAAACAATGGGGTAGGGGGAAAGCGGTGGAGGAATCTAAAGCTCCCTTATCTCCATTTCCATCTCACCCTGTACTCCACTAAACTATTTAGGCTAGAGATAAATGAATAGGATGAAGATGAAAGGATGGCGATATTGATGGGGATATTCCTCATAAAACAACAGAATTGCATTAAAAGTTAAGCGGCAATATAATCGGGAAACATTATGGTCATGTTTATATCCCAACATTTCCTTAGACAATAAGCTTTAATGGGGAGCTGTTCACTACCACAACATTTAAAGTCAACCTTGTTATCCAAAATATAGTCCACGGGGGACACACTCATGTACACACATAGAAAATTACAGAGTCCATCAAAAGATTGGCTTTGGTTTTATGACGAGAAAGCTTTCACTTGTGAGCTGTTCACGAGAGTAAAAGTACCATCATTTGAGCCAATAATACGCCAAGGCACGTATCTCAGCTTAGCATATGGAAAGGGGAGAGTTTTCCACCCAAAGCACACAAAGAGATATGAAATGAAGCCATTTAGGGGATGATGATGTTCCCTATCAAAAAATTTTTATTGACATAAATAAAACCAAGCAAAAAACTGTGTGGGCTGGTTAAGTTTATTCATGCTCGATGAGTGCGGACAATGAAAATTGAGGCTTCTGAGCACTTCATGTTCATACTACATCTCCCCCATTATTTCATTTCGTCAATGGCGAAAATGCTGAATATGTAGTAGTAAACAATTGTTGGTTGGACTTGCCTCAAAAAAAAGTGATTTCCTGGGAGAGTTTCGGAAGGAAGTAATTAAATGGAATATAATAGCACTTGAATAAACGCATGGTTCGCTATAAAGGACGTTGAATCTTCAAAGGCAAAGGTACAACTTGGAATGAATTATTTCCGTAACGCACTCAAATTGCATGCTTGCAGGATCGGGTAGAACTTTATTAATTAGATTTGCGAGGTGAAACAGGTCGAAAGAAATTACGCTGTATACGTTAAATAAGTTAAAACACAACAATTTCGAGGTCCTGCAGTTTTAATATTTGTGACATTGGGAGCTGTAGGAGTCAACGATTTTTGTGTAATTGAGAAGTCACATTAGATGTGTGTCTCATCTAATTTAACCAACAATTGAAGAGGATTACACACCTAAATATATTATTTATTTACTTGCTTCTGTGACTCACCTCAAACCTGAAAGGAGTTAGTTAAGTTTATGTCCAATGGAACCAAGTCATAAACAAAAACATAAACATTCTCTGTTGTAAAGTCTGCCAAGTGCCAAGCCAATGCAACAACTCTGGAGTCTGCTGAGCAGATCGTAATGTAATGCATGCTGAACAATGACTGAATGACTGACACTCTCTCTACGTGAAGCAGCTTGTGAACTTGTGAAGTGATAAGCAAGTAGCATTTGTTTTTGAACTGTAGGTTGGTGTACTCTCTTAGGGGAAAAGTGAAATGAATTCATGTATGTATTATGCACGTAGCGCGATGGAACATGGAAAGGGTATATGATTGATGTACTCTTATGGTTTCGGTGAAGGTTCTCGGCCATTCATAATAGATGGCCATACGTTAAACTTCCAAAGGGATGCATGCATAGTATGTTGTACATTATATACACCTTATATACTGCGACTGATATATACTGGTGATACCTAAATCCGTGTTTTAAAAACTATATTTCATCAGCTAGGTTTAATTAAGTCCAGTTATTTTCGCGTTTGACAAACTAAGGTGGGGTAGCTGGTGGTGGTAAGGGTTTTCCCTTATCAGGGCGAGACTGTGCAGTGAAGGAAAGAGCACCGTGTTCGATTCTCAGAGCCTCCAAGCTTTTTCAAAATTCTCAAGTATTATAAAATACAAAACTATACATTTACATTATAAAATAAAAACGATAAATTCTTTATCCATGTTGCAAACGATAGGTTCTTTTTTTGTAAAT
>JAANSQ010000129.1:0-40381 GCA_036850885.1 Lepidocyrtinus dapeste
TAACCCTGACTATACGGTGGTCAAGGTAAAGATTAGGACCCTACCTTGAATAGAAGGGGGACCCTTCTTATGGTAGGGTCCTAATCTTAACCCCCACCGAGGAGTATTATTATCAGTTTATTTTCAAAAGTATTTTATTACCTCCAGGGAACATTTTTTAAGGGAGGAGTAATAAAATTCTAAAATAGATCCTCTAATACCGCGCACTTTCCCTTTGGATGGGTTCTATGTTAAGTTAATTTAAACTGATAAATAGAACGGCCGGATAGTTTTCTATTTTGTTCTGTGGCTTAATCAAGTAGACAGTTCGGATACCGTGGGAGATTGGGAGATCATATACTTCATTTTTAGTTCGGAACAATGAACAGCTATGGTTAAGCTATCAGAAGAGATTAGTTTCTTTTGTTCCTTTTTTATTTACTTTCGTTCGCTAAGTCTAGCGTGATTGCTAGATTACTACTGTGGTGCGGTATTTGCATATAAGAATTATTCAGAATTATCCCGATAATCCCCATACATTCTACTAATACCCTAATTTTACTTGAAGAGATAAGACTTTCTACAGTCAATTTAATTACACTTGAATTTTGATCAAGGTTATTTCTCAGTCTCTTCATTTGTTCATTTATTTTGTTTTAGAAATAACCGTACGTACTTTTACATGGAATTCTAATGTCCGCCGTATTTATGTATGAGTGTGAGTCATGCTCGTACCACAGAACCCAATTAGCTTATAGGTGAAAACGTTAAATCATGTGAGATTGTAATGTAGAAAATAACCTCATCTTATATATCAATCGGCTTCAGGCCGTCTTCCCGTACAAAGCTTATTAGAAGATGCTTATCAGGGAAGAAAAGACTGTTCAAAAAATGAAATCTTAGCGTGAACCTGAAACTTGAAGAAAATATATATTTATCTTTTTAGCTACCAGGGCAAAAGTAAATAACTTGGGTAAAGAAGATAGTAGGAAGAATATGGCTATTAAATTCAAACCTGGAGCCACTTCTGACCTCGATTTAAGAATAGCTAAAAGAAAATGTATATTTACCTGACGTGTGCTAACTACTCCCAATTTAGTAAAAAATATATTTAGAAAATGTTGGGTGGGGTTGATGATCCCATCTGTTTCATATGGCTTTGTCCCAAGGTTAATATTTCATTAGAAAGCGCTTTACAGATTGTAAAATGAAGCAAACCCGCTAGAAGAATACCATTTTTATGTATATTCCCTTATATATTTCTCAACGTCTCCGTATCAATGGGTAATGTTCAGAGACGTTTTTTCGTTTTTCATTTACACTAAAATTCTACATGATCAGCTCAGCTCGCCCTTCAGTAATTCTATCTGCTTTTCCTCGTCACCCGTTTAATTTATGTGATCCTCATGCATAAAACATGGAACAAAAGAACTGTCTAATTATTGGCCGATGCCATCTACATACTAACCTATACTCTTACATAAACCGAAACTTCTAGAACTTCCAGCGTTTGTTTTTTTAAGCTATGCAGACAAACAACTAGTTTAAATGTGCTTTGCTGACAGTCAGCAAGCATGAAGCGAAACAACAAGCATTATCATATTAATCTTGATGTTATTTCAGCCAGAAGCCAGAAAAAAAAATTAAAATTCATCTCGTCCAAATTTATCGCTCGGTCGATTACAAAGTCAAATTGTATTGTATGAATAAGATTAAGTCTATTATTAGACTATACTGTCGTTTTCATAGGGGACTGTGGTGACTATAGTTAATTAATCCAATTCAGCTAAACTTTAGAGGATTAAGCAGACACCTGGAGAAGAGCTTATAATGCAACATAAAATGCGGAAAAATAGAGACCGTATTTCATGCCAAAAAATATTTTATTCTGTAGGCATACCGGCATGTGATCTAGTGTGAAAATAAAATCTGCATTATACACTGGACCCATAGCCTACCACCCTACTGAACAATCATTTCTGGGTCTGGCAGCAAAGATGAACTAGTTTAGTATTAGCTCATGTCTGCGAATTGTGTTGTTACATGTTCATGACTTTTTTTTATGTGCGAAAGCTATAAGCTATCTGGATTAACTAGTAATAACTTGATTTTCTCTTAGAATAGGTTGGAAAGGGGTGATCTGTCCCTACGTCAGTAAGACAGGAGGAATGTGGGAAAGTGATAAAAGTAAGCCTAAGCTAAAATTGCTTCTTGGTCTCCATCTCACAAAATTTGTTACAGTTAATTATAAATAAAAATAAAGGCTTAAAGATCCACGGGGGAAATTTCGTTATGTGACCTTAGCATTAGTTTTCTTATAAATTTCCTATACTGATTTAGGGTTGCAGCGCGTGTGTGGCATAAACTATAAACTCGCTGTGCCAGTTTTGTCCAAAGTTGAGCTGTGAGCATGTAGTGGCTCAAACTGTTGCTTTTGAAATTCTGGTTGTGGAACTACTCTCTTGGAATCTCATTAGACTGGGATTAACATAAGACAAACTTGTCATATGGTATAGAATGGTAGAATTTGGGGAGTTTGTAGCAAAATATCTGTAGTCTCTAGTACAAACCATCTTTTTAAAGTGCTAATCGTAAAGAAGCTGTTCTTAGAATTGCAAATAGGCTTTATACTCGCCCTGACATTGAGCATCTAAATTGGCAAAATGTTGTACACAAGCTCAATAAAACTGTTAAAAGCGGTTGAAAACGTAGCCGAACATAGATTTTTGAAAGGGTTACAGCGTTTAAAGTGAATAAATGTTTTAGATTAGTCAGAATCTGTCACTACCGCCTCTTGAGCAAATTTAATTTAAAATTTTTGTATTTAGAAAATTAGTGGCTTTTGAATGAGCTATCACTAGCCATAGGTTGTTATAAAAAATATTTATTCTTGACCCCCGACGTAATAAGATTGACCAACATGGCCCAAAAGTTGTTAGTTCATTCTTGGGATCACAGACACTCAAGTAACAAATTTGAAATCAGTCGGTTTACGGTCAGTTTGAAGCTATGGTGCGAACGGACAGACAGACGGAGATGTAAAAACAAATACTTCACTTCGAAAATTCAGCTAGGTAATAAATCTTTACACGGAACTTCTTTAATGAATGAAGATGTACTGAAAGGGATATAGGATGTAGTATATTAAATGGAAAAAATGCTATCGAATACAATGACAAAGTGGAAGAAGAGAAGAGAACATAAAAAATGTAAAATGAAGCCTTATTTGGTATTGACAAGTTCACTGTAAGTAGCTATATTGTTCGGTACACGCAGACTTAAAACAAAACGGCGACTTTATCCAATTAGTATGCAGCTATGTAACAGGTTATTAAACATGAATAGACAATGTAGTGTAGCGGGTTATGTGATGTAAATTCTCGTCAGTCTTGTACCTCCATGTTCATACCATTTTTGGCTGAAATGGACTAAAACCGTATTTTTTGCTTAGGGCAAACCAGAGTTTGGACTTTGGATCGCATTTCTGTTGACATTTTTGTAGGCTCTGTAGAATTCGGAATGGAGTAGTTATTTATTTTTGTACTCTCCGAGATACTCGCGTTTCACGTAAAAATGGATCTGTTTCTTTTGAATTGCTGTGGCGAATTGACATTGTGTAATTTGGGTGTACTGAAGCCACTGAAGGTTATTTCTCATTCCTTAGGTTTATGAAAGGAAAAGAAGCTGTGTGCGTATGCGCCTCCAAACATACATAATGTGATGTCATGAAACTATATAATTAATTGTCAATAAAGTTATTTTAGTAGGATCTGGCGCTCAGAGGGATGGTCTTAGTCGTGACTTTTAGACAGACTCACAACATCCCTTTTTTGATATCCACACGTGTACAATTTTCAGTTAATTTAAATGCATGTAGTGTGGCATAACTTAAGCATTGGGAAATGAATTGTTTCGGGTACGGTATCGGCCTATGCTATTCCCTTCAGTTTGATTTGATCTGATTTCAGCAACATTAAGTTGGGAGGAGTAAATCAAGCATCTTAGCAACTTAATATTTGACTCCCGATCTCGTCATTTTAATCTCAATTTGAGTGGAAAATGGAGAAAATCACGAATGTTCTTTCGCCTGAACGAGTGAATTGAAAAAGATTTATGTTTGGATTCTGTGGGGGTTGTTGTGAAAGTAGAAGCTTCACTAACAGCCAAGAAACCATGATGTAATTACTTTTACATAGTATAACTTATTCGGTCGAGCTGATTATTGTTTTATGTTGACAGAATTTCTCTTCTGGCTAGCGGTAAAATTTTATTAATGAATAAAAAATAGTGACTTTCTATGTGATGCATTTAAGGATTACTCGAAAGAGATATTTAGTTACTGATTAAAATGTTCATTTTATTTTATAGCTTATCAAGCGAATAAACTTTAAAAATTTACGCTTGATACCTTTTTATGTTTTTAATTTGAAAACAGGCTGATTATATTTGCCAGTTTAAGCTTTTGTCAATGTAAAAAAAATGTCGGAAAAGAGAGAATGCTTCACCATTAACTTTTGAGCCATTCAAATATAAAACTGACATGACAATAATAAAAGTCTAGGAAACAAACAAGTAGAGTATTTATTGGAATCTAAAACGAGAAAATAATTTTTACCTTCCTGTTCACTTATTTTCTCCATACTGTGGCGAATTTTTCAAGTGGATAAAATACAAAATAGGTTTGTACCGATCTGAAAACATATAGCCGTGGGGTAGGGTAAGCAAAGTCACCTTGACTCAAACCGTGATATGGCTTAAAGGCTCAATTCAAATGTCGAAAACTTCAAGGTCTTCTAATTTTTTTCTAATATCCATCTCTTAACCTAACGTGGGCGTTTGCTACTACATACATCTAATTCTAAGCGATTTCAGTAGGCATTTTTAGTCTCAATGATTTATCCTGCCTTGTGCCCTTAGGATGTGGAAAATTCCTCCGTGATAAGTCTGTTCACACGCTTGACCTATTTAATTATTTTCGAAGGTCGTGGTTGATGACGCAAATAGGAGTAAAACCGGAAGCTATGGAGAAATTTAAATGTCGATAGGGAACTCTTGTAATATAAAGCAGTTCTGGTTTGAAGCGTTGTCAGATAAAAGTTTTGCGATATGGTTTCTCTTAAGTTTGAATATTAGAATGGAGGGTCGTTTATGATAATTTAGGTTTCTATTATAATTTCTAACGCGTCTTTGTAAACTACGGGTATATACTCTCGTGTATAATATCCAATTTTTCGCGCCGTCTTTCAAGGAGTATTATCACTTGGAAACTGCGGTAATAATTACTATAGTAAATTTGCAAAATTATTGATTAATTATTTACCCTATTTATATAAATTCATTTCAAAAAATATAACTATCTTTTTATACAAATTTTAAGGATAATTAATTAATCGTTATTCAACATATCAATTCAGTGAAAACCGGAAGTATAAAAAGCAATTTAACACGTGAAGCAGTGTGCATTAACATGAAGTATGCATCTTTACATAATGCATGATTCGCCAGAATAGTTTTAACTGTTTCAAGTGTCCCTTCAAATTTTTTTCAGGACTTTCCTACAATTAAGCTATTTGGAAGGTTGATGGATTTTTAAGCAATAGAAAGCATTTTGGATTTTCATTTTCATTTTGATGAGGGTAAAAATTGCCTTTTTCAATTCAAAGATCATCAGATAATGTTTCATTTTTCATGAACAGCACGGATCCAGCGTTTGTTTACTTTGCTTAGCACCTAATAGTGACCTTCCTGACTGATTTGGTAGCAGAACACAGAAAGCAATGTTGGCAAAAAACTTATTTAAGTCATTCCCTTAAAGAAAAAATTGTTGGATTCTTTAGATGAGTCAATTGTTTCATCAGTAAGAAAGAAAGATGGACGGTGATGCAAAATTAAAACATAGTTTTACAGGCTCTACTTAATATGTAATAAATAATAGTTTTGTAATCATCTAGACAGACACATGAGATTGTATGTCCCTGAACTTAATTAAAACGATGTGTTATAGCGTACAGTTATGCAACTTCGATTGGAATCCGGCTCCTGTGATTTAGGTAAATATTGTTAGAAAAGAAGGAAAACCAAATGGGAGACATTATAATTTGATAAACTCTAGAAATAACACGTTTTCAATATCAATCTGTCACAAACTTCATATATTTGGCGACACACATGATACACTGTACAGATGAAAGTACCGCCAGCATTGAAACGGTCTTATCAATACTCAAAATCATGTACTTTTCCGACAACATCTTTTAACAATTTTGATATCAAAACAACATTAAATCCTTACACAATTAATTGATGGAATGGTACCTATTTATGTAAATCCTCCATAATTTGTAAATACTGAAGTAGCAATCAGTTCGAAAATCACAGATAGAAGCTTAGATAACCCACATTCTTTCATTACGTACATGCTTTGAGCCTTTGAGGACAAAAACAAACCTCTTATTATCTTAGAAATATAATTATCATCATAAGTCACATAAGTGTACGTAATAAGCTTCTGGAGTGACTCAGTCATGACGGTTGTATAGTAAAATCCTACGAAATTACCACTTGGAATGATTCAGTTAAATGCATATTAAACCACGTATAATAACCACAAACTCCAGAATCGTTTGTGCTGGTATGTACTTGTTAACATTTTCAATCCCATATTTCACGAAAACTACAGAGGTGATAAGCTGTTTGTACAAAGTATTCAATTTTTGTTGAGCATTTCTCATCTGTAATTAAATTGAGGAGATACTAATAACTATAAAAAATCAGTATTTATGGAGGATATATCCTAGCTTGGTTTATTTCATATAGTTAATTATAGTTAGGAAGATCAATAGGGAGTTTGATAGTAAAGAGGGAAAATTGGGAAAGAAAAATGCTGGTTTATGAGGCACAAGTGTGAGCATCAGGATGCTGCTAATACAATAGCAAAATGGGAAAGTGGCAGTTGGACCAGTATGAAAATGCTCGCCTTTTCCATTACATCTTCAAATGACAAATGATTTAGTGTATTTAATTGTTGCATCCCACGTTGGTATTTTGAGCATGCTATCACGGCATGAACCATGAGGTGAAAAATGCATGGGCAATTACAATCAGAAAGGTATGATTTGCAACCCCCATTTAAATGCTTTGTGGTGTTTTCATGGAAAAATGCAATAAAGCAGGAATTTGTTGTGTTAACCAAATGATAAAGTTTTGAATGTTATCTCCATCCATGAATGGTGTTAGAGGTGTGTGAGCTATGTAGTCTGTAGTTTGGTCTTATTCCAAAAATTCAATGCACTTTGGATATTTTAGCAGGTGTGAAGTCCATCGTCTCATTATCACCGGAGGAGCTAAAGGATAGTGGGGACAGGAGGAATTTTTTTTTATAGATATCATATACCTCCTTTGTATACTCAAGCTCAGAGCCATTTCCTAATCTCGATCATCAATGTAAATCCCCGCAGTCAACTGGAGCGTCACTAAACTCAACGAATGATAAGTTTCCTAGTGTCACAACTCACAACCTACTACATTAATAGTTCAGCTGGAACACTTTATACAGAGTCAATAATTACGTGGAATACGTGGATAAGATATAATTTCCACATGTTTCAGTGTAGCCAGATACCCATTGAGTAATTTAGGAATATCCTCTACGTACTATACTTATCGGTGGATGGCGAAGGGCACATAGATTAAAGTGGCACTTCACCACTGACGTAATCGCATTTTTCTAAGTAGAAAGTGTGCACCACATAGTTTAAGTCGGTACGGATTTCCTTACTGTTGGGTTCCCATTCAAGTGGAAACGGGTTTTAATATTTATCCTCGGTAAGGATTTTCATTTTCGGGTTTCATTCTAACAGACTGAGATTAGTTTTATAAAAGACTCATTTTTTTCTCTTCGAATCCCAGTTCCCGTACCCAAGGTCATAATTTGTAAGCGTATGTGAAGGACTTTAAATTTAATTCACTTTAATTCAATTTAATTAAGTACATTGTGTATACAGTGCAACATCCATTTACGAGGGTAGGAACGTAAAAGTGATTTGTTTAAATGAAGTGAATACCGAAAATGCTGTTTGACTTACTCATTTCCATGGAATACTTTTAAAAAGTTTAAGTTTCGTAGTAAACCTTGTGTTTTGTTAAGTGCAAGAGAGTAGAACACATTAAAAAAATTATTGCATGAACTTACACTTGCACCGCTTTGTGTAATTGTGTGAGTTGCGTAGGAAGGTAAGATTTTTGTACGTGGTTCATGTCGAAAGGCATGAGTTGTTTCGTCTGCACAATGCCGTTCTTTAAGAAGAGCAAGAAGAATAAGACAAAAGGTAAGATGACATATGGACTTTTATGCGTTGCTCCCAGTTTACGCTTGGTTTTTTAATAAATTTTTTGTTCCACGTTGCATGAAAGTTTTGCACACCGTCCTTAAAACCCTTAATGTAATTAATTTATTTCTGTTCTGCTTGTTTTATTTGCCCCCTCCGTGTACCCTTACCCAGAAGGTGTTCAATCCATCAGCATTAAAAAGACTGATGAGACGCAACACCATGTGGGTATGTACTCATCGCTAGATGGCAATGCTCCACGAGCACCTCCCCGGAAACTAGAGAAAGCATCGGACAGCAGCACTAGCTTGAGTAGTGCTCATCATCATCTAGACCCGCATGGTGGGGCAAACCAAGCCTCCGCATTATCACCAACTAGTCAAGTTAGTAACGGTAGCAATATTAACTCTGTGGGTAGATCTTTGCCCCAACAAGACGGCCTGGACACCGTAAAGGAAAATTCTGTAGGAGATACTAGTAGTTCACCGCATGACTCCAGTAAGCCCATTGTTTAAATGTTCTTATTTTCTGCTGCACGTTCCATATTTTTTTTTTGCTTTTGCTTGTCTTCTTCCCTACGGATCTTTCAAATTTGCTTGGTTCATCCTTATTTATGTCGTTTGTGCATGGTTATGAAATCAAATTCTTCGTTCGAGATTTATCATTTACGTATGGGCGAAATCGGCTTTTACATTTCTTTCATGTTTTGTTGTTCCAAGGGAGCTTTATTACTTTTTTTAAGTACACAGGCCGGGTTGATTGTATAACTTTGTTCATTTGTGATCCTACGAATCCCACCTACGTTTTTATACGTTCAAGATAATGATAACTTATTCATTTGTTTTGGCCAATACTTTCTCTCAGAATCTTAGATCTCTTTGTAAAGTCAATGCATACTTTTCTTTATTCTTTTCTTAGAAGCATGACTTTGACAAACATTTTGATTTGAAAGTCTCTTTCTATCTGATAGTATGAGTTTAAGTCGACCTTTATTAAATCCCTTTATTTCAAGACGTTTGTCTAATGTGCATGAACTGTATCCATAGTTTAATGTCGATTCAACGAGGTTATTTCTTCCTACTGCTTTTTATCTTCCTCTTTGCCGAAATGTATTAAACATTCCAAACCGTGTAATTATATGTGTTTATGCAATCTGATAAAAAAGTTTTGGAGCCTTGTTAATATTCGGTGTGAATACAATGTTGTCGATCCATTTTCTGTTTAATGTTTAATACATGGCATGAATCGTGAATTAAAGTAAAAAGTGATGAATTTCAAAATACATTTGTTTCTGTCGTAGCGTCCTTCCAGCTCTTTCATATCTGCAAAAAAAATGTTGTTTGCACCAAATTGTTTTTGTAAGCTTTACATTTTAGTAGGAATGTGATTTCATTGTTTTGGAGGATTGTGTGTGCATGTTACGTAAAATATATATTCTTCCTGCACGTTAGCCTTTAGTGTGGACAGCGTACTACCTGCATTCTTTTGTGAACGCCATTGAACATAAAATGGGATTATTTTGTTATCCAGCTTTACTGACGAGTTCATTTACGGCGTAAAAAAATTCCACCAAAGTGAAGATGAGTTGATGCAGGGGAGTGTAAAACAGAATCGGATCGGGCATTTTATGTTGTCGCTTTGTTTTCTCCATTCGGCGATGGAAACTGTATAACTTCTGTTACGGTGGAATGAAGTCTATTTTGTTTTGGTCTTGTCAACGTTTTGATTTTATTTGGGCAAAATTTCCTATTTGCATATAGTTCATTGAGTATTGTTGTGGTCTTGATTGCGTAAAAGTTCCCGCTTGTCAAGTTTCGTTTGAGTTTTGATTTGAAGGAGGTGTGTGTGTCCCTTTCTAATTGTTCATGAGGATGTCGAGACTGGGGCTCGTATGAAGACCACATGATATCTTGTTTCCCCAGATAAACAAGAAAAACCTGGGAGCGGAGGGGATGGGAAAAAACCGTCAATATCCTCCGCACAAAGTAGTATAAGGCATAAAGCCTCGCCAGTTTCTTCCAAAGAAGGTGCAACAAAACAAAGCAATTTCTTTATGCCCCGGGGAGCGCCCGGCTTTGGAGTTAATCCACTCAGCAGACATAAGCCACCAGATTTCAGTAAGTCACTTTTACACAACATTTCATACAAAGTCATAACATTCATCAATTGCTCATCCCAGAAAAAGGAACATTCATAAACATTCAAAAGAAAAAATTGCATTAGATGCTCGCCTAAAGAAACAGAGTCGACAGTTTCAGTTTGAGTATAATATAGCTAGAGCTTGGAGTTGCCAGCTAATTTTCCAACGTCTGCACAAACTTTCTCTGAGTATCTAGCGCCAGCAAGAGGACAACATAGAAACAAAAGACTGTTTCCATCCATGATTGAGTCTACTTTATATTAGAGTTGGTAGATGGCTCAGATTGAGTTCTAGGGTAAGCTAATTTCATTCCCTATTGTACTCCACTGCGTTTTGTGGAACGTATGTACTCCTCCAAGTATCATCAAAAATAGGCATAGAACATATACGGAAACTTGCGTTCATTTGTGGTACTCTATCCATATAGAATTTTCCTCTAGATGATAAATTGATTCAAATTGGGAGCTTATGTCGTATCGTATTTATTTACTGAACTGTACATTGTGTCCTGCTACACTCCACTTCTTGGCAATTTTTATCAAGTTGCTCCAGTCGACTAGAGTCCTTCAGCTATGAAAAGAATGTTGGTTTTTGGTTGGTCGGATGCCATAGGAGTTGTTTTCTGTAGAATAAAGAATCCACTTGAATAAGTAAAGACGATCTGATCTGTAGTAGCGGTATGTAACCATAATAACAAGCAATCACTAAAGTCTCAAGAAATTTTCCAAGAAGTATTACAAGAAAACAATATTTTTTCCCACGAGATGTTTTCCGAATTTGCCCAATCTGAAAATATTTATCTAGCTTGTCAAATTCGCTTAAACTTGGTTTATCAATATGGCCAAAAATGTAGAAAAAATGAACACGCTTCAGTAAAACACTAACAGTTTACCTAATATACTAATATTAAATATTTTGGTTCTCATATTCTTATGGTTTTTTTCCTCAATTATGAATACACCGGTTTTTTCATAAGTTGGAGTCTTCAGGCTTGATTTGGTTTTCATTTCGTATGCATTTCATAATCAAGTGTTTCTGGTTGTCATCTCGTCATGAACCTTTTCCAAGGTAATCTTGTGTACACGGCGGCTCTACACAACACATCAAACTTATCTCTTTCCCCCATTGTATTCGACAATTAAGATATGTGCTCTGTATGATCCATAAGGACTTTGTAATAATGTATTTAGTGGATATTGCGGAGATTGTAACAAAAGTATTTTACTCTGATGGACGGAGAGGTACATACTAAGCTCATTTTTTGTGTAGGTGCACAGGTTTTTATTGAAACCTGCTGTGAGCAAAGTGGAATCATTTTATGCCCTAAAGATAGATCGTACAGGTATGATTATGAGAGTAGCAATTTTAAAGCGATAATTCAACTCCCTCTTTGTTGTCATGATGGCATGGCTGCAAAATGGAAACATGTGAGTTTGCGTCCATGACGTGATGCGTTTATCAATTTGAGAATTTCAAAAGAGAGTAAGCAAACTAGAGTGAGCGGGTTTACAGGGGGATATAAACTTTAAATATTTTTTGATGAGCTGGTGTGTGTGTGTGTGGAAATCATGGAGTGGTAGCCAAACCAAACAAAAGAACTTACTTGTATGGAAAGGAATTACTGGTTTGGTCCTCCTCATAATATTATCATTTTCTAAGCAGAGCCTCATATCATTAAACATTACTCTGTGTATACATTAGCCATTATTTTTAAATTTTATTTCATGCTTCAGGCAGGTCAAGAACGAGACCAGGTTTGGGTTAAAAAAAAACTCGCGAATGTTGAACGTTCCAGTAGAATTTTGGTGATGATGAAGGTATTCGCCAAAATCTACTTGAAAAACTGGATTCTGCAAAATCGTCTTTCATGTAATAATTTTTTTAAATCAGGAAAAGAGAATAAGCATTATCATTTTTCAATTCACACCTTTTCAGTTTGCATGCGAGAAGGTTAGACATTTAGCCTGTTTGAGAAATAGAGGGAGAATGAAAAAAATTGATTTTCTTTCCAAAAGCACATCACATCTAAGCATTAAGTGAGTCCAATATATAAAGTAATTTACAACAGAAGCTTTAATACTTAGTAAGCTGGAAATGCTATGTATTGATTTTGTTGTGTCCGTCCGTCTACCTTTTTGCCCCAGAGCATAATAGCCTTCAAACCTCTAGGAAAATGGGATTGAAGTTCGAGATATTTTTGGTACAGTCAAATGACGCAAAATGCTGTAGTTTCACAGAACGCAAAGACCATATTTCGGCTAAACTTATGTTCAGCTACGTGCATATAGCTTTCTTAACGGCATTATTTGTAGTGACGCGCTTTAGCATGATTCAAAGTCGAAGCGAAGACACAAAAAGGAAAAGGAAAATTGAATTCCAGTTTGACTTAAAGTGCTTACACTTACCCACGCGCACATGCATGTAGGCAAGCACGCATTCACAAAATCGCTACGAAATTGTGTTAAAATCCTTTAGACGAAATAAAAAGGGAGCTGTTTTGTAAAAGGATAAACAGTGGGAAAAACTTGTTTATATTTTGCAATAAAAAATGAAAATTTACGAGGAGGCCAGGATATTTAGCGTCTAACAATACTTAAACTAAACGCTTTACTGTAGGCAATACACAAAAAGGAAATAAATTAAGTTATCCACTCTCTTTATTCTCATAAGAAAACTTGTTCAAATTTAATTCTGGAATAAATAGATTTCGCTAGGAACTCGGAGTAGGTATCTAAAATGAGATATTATTTCATCAGAAAGTATGAAAACTAATTTAAAGTAAAGCTAGATCTTAAAACAGCTAGAATTGTAATTTTTAGCTATGGACTCAATTACCAGTCAGAAGTAGCTGATGTTAAATAATATTTCAAGAATTTATATTGTTTTACCTTAAACGTGTGCTTATAAGTTTGATGCAAAAATGTAATTCCATTCATCTTTCCCAGCTCCTAATTTCGAGATGTATTTTATGACTCTGTGTAATGTACCAGATACAGATTTAAATTCGCCGTGGAAAGTCTAGTCACGACTTGAGACATGGTGTCTTATTGCCTTCCCTATTTGCTCGTTCTTTACCCATTCATTCATTATTTTTCGTGTAGAAGAGCTCCTTATATCGCTTCAAGATACGGAGTTTTTTTAACGAAGTAAATTAGAGAAAACGTATCACTATAGTTTATTGCGATGCGCGTGAATTTCAATTGTATACCGAAATAACAAGCTTTCTAGGATCTCGGCGGGTGTCTAACTTTTCATTTGGTATTAATTAAAATTTCGCTTGTATGAAGTTTCTAAGAATTTGCTTACACCAATTCAAGTAGTCTTTTCTCATTTATTTGCGTAGCTTCTGGAAACGTGTAGAATAAATGTCTGCATTCCACCAATTCGCCGAGTATTGAAGATTTTGCAACGCTTCGCAAAAAGATTTTAGCTTAAAAATCAAGATCATTTTTTCCACGTTACAGTTTCTATCATATAGTTTCCGCCATTTATATATTTCAAGTTGACAGAAATGACACCAAGATCCATACTTTTTGGTAAGGATTTAGACTAAAGTGACCATTATCAGCAAGCTGGTCCACCTACAAGCTGGATTTATACCTTCAAAACAATTTGTAGTGGGTGCATGTGATATATGCTTAATGTTTCTAGTATGTTTCCTTCCACTCCTCCTACATCAGATTTTTTTACCCTGCTGCAACAAAGTGTAATGTAATTGGCGTTATGCCCAGCAAAAATAAACTATATGTTTTTACAGTTGTAACTATGTATCTATGAATGAGTGAATGAGTGTGTTACAATGCCACATGTCTGTTGGGAAAGGAAAGCGTTGAAAAAAGGAGAAAAGTCTATTTCTTACTCGCAAAGTCGTTTCCTGGTCCAAAAAATGCATGCAAAACTGTTACGTTATGAGCACACTTGATAATTCAAGTGGGATATAAGATACGGTTTTGTTTTTTCAGTGCATTGGTTTGGATTTAACGCTTTGGCTTGTATTGGTAGATGAATTATTAGATGGATATTTCTAAAAGCTAGACTGACTGCTGCATTCATGCTTTATAAAGTAGGTAAACTGGTCCGCATACTTAATGGCTTTGTTATACTCATATAGTTTCCAAAGGTAATCGACATTTTCCCCCCGAAAATGTCAATTTCGCCTGAGAAAATCACACTCGCAAATGTACACTGCCTAAGCTACCTCATTCAATGCAGATTATCAAAGCGCAATTTGCGTACCTTTTATATAACGACCAAGCTGGAAAAGTAGAAAATTGAGGTGGAAGCTAAGTAATGATGGACAAGGATATCCATACCATACAAATATGTGGATTGGGGACAAGGAATGATTCTTAAGAGGCTGGTACACTCAAGTAACATAATTATTTCCGGTTTCCATTAGGTAAACTACATTGATTATATTAGGTGTAGGTTGTAAGTAAGTGATTTAAATTTTGTCCGAAAATAGATCCAGATAAATGATATTAGTGTTGATGAGAATGATGTATGCGCGTAGCCAGTAAGCATGTAAGGAAATGATGAGCAGATTGTAACGATGATAATGAGAGCCACGAGTTGGGAATGGGTGACGCTATCTTCATTACATCCTGTTTGTATCATTGGCTCAATTACATTAGTGAAGGAAGACGCTTGGTGGATGCAAAGATGTGAGATTTTGGCAAGAGCTCTTCACTCTCGTGCTATGCTTTCTCGCAGGAAGTTCCTCCAACAAAGAGCAAGCTCACAAACCAAGTTATACTGTTGCTTTTACTGTAATAATCTAAAAACTTTTATTACCTTCTACGTTTTACTCTCCTTAAAGTAACTTCATTTTTATTCAATTCTATTCATTATTTCACTCATTCTTTCCACTTTTCCTTTGATGAATGAAAATTTTGAGTAAATGGTTTTTCTTTCTAGGAGTTTACTATAAGGAGGAAACTTTCCTTGAAAAATCTTGTCTTGTTTAGTCAGCCTCTTTCTTCCTTAATTTTTCATCTTATGCCAGAAACTAAGTGAATTTCGGTGGAATGAAGGCTCTCCAAAGAGGCTTTGTACTAGTCCCTTTCACAAAGTTTGTCGTCGTTTATGCAACTAACGTTGTCCTTTCGTTGGAGAGGCTGCTGAGACGAGGTAGTTTTCCTAAACTACGTTCAAAGGTGGAGCGAGGGAGTGCGCAGTAGTCTAAATTTATCCCAATAACCATTGTCCAACAAAATCTTAGACATTGTCTTACATCTATGCTAAAGTATGCGGAAAATTTTGTACAAAACCTTGAAAAAACAATAGCAAGTTGGGTAGCTTAGGTGCATCTTATTCCCTGTATTTTTGGGAACCTGTCCCTGATGGACTTTTCAATTTCGACTATCGTTTCCACGTCAATACTTTACCTACCCTTACAATATAATACTTTTTGAAACACTAAATGTGTTTGTGGTTTCATTAGACAAAATAGAAGGTTAGATGAAACTTACCTAAAAAATTTTAAGGTAAATGTGCGTACACTTGCATGGGTATGTATGAGTATCAAAATTTAATTACTCTTGTGTATTCCAAAGGGGAATATTTCTCTATAATTTACTCATTCATGTTTTCTGCTCAGGCTGGAAAAAATGTGTAGAAATAGTTTCTGATGAAACGTGCACTCGCACGACTGTAGAAGAATGGCCTGATTGGACTAGAATAGACTGAAGTGTAGTCAAGTGTAAGACCATATCTGGATAGAGAGTCTTCCTATTAAAATATATACTGAAATCGTGACCAAGCAAACACGTATATATTGTTCCATTTTCGTTTGCAGAGTAATTTTTTCTTTTATTTCCTCTATTTTTAGAGTCTACATCATCGTCTTCATTTTCGAGGAGAAAGAAAACATTTTTTTTTCCGGTTCGCGTTTTCCCTTAAAATAAATGGAAAGATCGTGAGTGCAACTTTCTTTCTCCAGCTTCCCATATTACAAAAGAGACGCTAATAATTTGGATGATAATGACTGTATACATAAAGCTTCGTCATTGAGTTGACCTTCCTTGGTCACTTGGAAGTACATGGTGACCCCATGTAAAATGTGCATGAGTGAAGAAAGCTGCATTTAGTGGGATTATTATTACATTGTTTTTCCACTCTTTGAATTGTTTGCCATGGGAATTAAAGGGCGTACTTTCTTCTCACTGTGTATGTTTTTTCGCCAATTTTTTTTGATTACTTTCCCCTCAAGTGGGAAACAAATTATGTCGGTGTAACTGTTGAGCCCTAATTTTGCGATGGTTGTAATGAAGGAAAATCTCCAAAAATAGTTTCTCGTTACCTAGATAATTATCCTAGAAAAAAAATTAATAAAACCATGCGGTAAAAGAGAAACCCCAGAAAGAACTAGATTGTTAGAAAGATTTTGGATATTTTATGGAAATGGTCTAAGCAAAATCCATAAAAAGGCGATTGGATGTGGTTACTAAAGTTTTTGTTTCAGCAGTCCTTTTCCGCCATTAGTCATAAACCTTTTTTCATTTTTGGATTTCTAGGCTATTTTTTTTGTCTTACCCATAAAAAATCAGATTGACTAGAAGCCTTGGAGGTTGGTAGGAACTAAAACGATGAGAATATCGTTCTGGTGGTTAAAATTGCATAGTTAGTTGGAATAACGGTTCTAGCTCGAGTTAGCAATGCATAGCGGCAACTCAACAGTCTCAAACGTCTCGTGAGTACCGGGGGGAAAGGCCAAACTTGTGAGAAAGCAAGCCGGTATATTGCCGTCTGGAAATTCATGGAACGAAGAGAGTAAATAAGCGGAGAAGAGAAACAGACGTGTTCTCTCGCTCTTTCCTTTCAATGTGTGAGAGAGTAAGAGCGAGTGACTGAGCCTCTATTTTTTCCCCGGGTTCTTCTCTGTGTATACATATTAGCCGATTCTCTTCCATTTTAATCGATTTTGTGGATCGGCCATCTCCCTCTCGTTTTTCCCGGCAGGAGTAAGAAAATAGCACCAGCTTCTGCCTTGAATGCTTTTTTTCCTACTTTTCTTGTGAAATGTGAACTAAACTTGTCTATGTGTGAAATAGCTTAGTAGAAATTGTAGAAAGTTGTAGACATTCTGAAAAGCAAGGAGGAAAAGAGTGTGTGAGTGTGTAACCTGCACATACACACGTAGGAACCCACTCTCTGAATGACTTCTATTCAAAGGAAAAGTCTACATTCCACATAAATTTGTATCCAACTTTGGTTCTTTGGTACTCCATGCCTTTCCTCCACTTCAATCAATCCACTCTAAAATAGGAAAAGGCTTTTGTGCACAATGAGACTCTTTATAGTTGCTCCAGCGTTATATAAAAAATTGAGAGGAATTAGGGATGTAGTAGATGTAGCGGTAACCAATTTTCTTTCCTTTAGAGCGCATAGGGAGGGAAAAAATGTACTTTTTTGTAGTATCATCATCATGCCATCATCAAAGAAGTGAGGAAAGAAAGGAAAACTTTGAAAGTATATGGAACTTTCTCTTTTTCAGTTTCATATGCAATCAGGGAAAGCGCAGGAGGCACCTTAGGAAACATGCTTTTTAAAAGGGAGAAAATCCTATGAAGAAAATGAGAAGTGTAACTTTGCGCAATACCAACTTTTCCACGAAGCCTAAACTACAAACAATAGATTGTTAAAATTATATCGATATTGATCAAATAAGTTACCCATAATTACGTTCCATTCAAGTCAGTTAAGAGGTAACTAGTATCTGATCGAATACACTCTTTTGAATCTTGTCTATTGAATCCACTCTCGCTCGCTGTTCCCTAGAGAGTATGCAGTTTATTATAAGTAGAAAAGTTTTTTTTTGGAAACAGGATTAAACTCGATCCTTGTCTCATATTACACATCAGTGGAATTTTCTGACACTCTTCCTGCAGACCTAAACAATTCCTAGGAAAGATAGCCTACGGCTGGGGCTGTGATGCATGAACCATCAAAAGTCATGAATTACTGGCTTACGCTATAAGCTATAATTGGACTTCAAAAGCTTCCTCAATATTTCTCTACTTCCATATATGAGTAGCACACTGTTCTGCTGATAAGGATAAAACGCAATGTAAGGGAAACAAAGTAAGAAGTATTGTAGCGCTAGTCTCCTTTCGCCAATCATGATGCCCATGTTTGTAAGCACAAAGCACAATGCCTAATACATGTCGTAACGATGGCCATCATCGCCACCGCAGTAGTACTGTAAGGCGAAAAAAAATTCCCTATTTCTTGCTTTGTTTCCTCCATACACTCTAGACTTGAGTTCCCAATTTACTGTTTCCAAACTTGTTTAGTCTGTTGTAAAAGCGTGCTTTTATGCCATTAAAGCTTTTTCCTTACGTTTCTGAAAAGGCAGACATAGTCACTTTGAGTACATGCATGCACACACCAGAACAATTCTATTACTTTTTTTTAGTATCAAGCGCGATGATATAACACCTTCACTTCATTCACAAATGGATTAACCAAGCCAGGCAGAAGCATGCCATGTGGCATTATTGCGAATTTTATGAAAGTAAGGAGCTCTGCTGGTGTAGCGAATGTGCTTTCAATGATCTACTCTTCATGGTCTTCATGGGGGTTTTGTTTTCAACGAAATACTCTGATCACCATGTAGACCACTGATAAGCAAGGTTCCATAAAAAATCCCTACAAGCCTGAGTCGTTTTCCATGTTAAAATGAAACGCAAATAGTATAAACATCTATGTCAGTAGATGACCAGATAGATTTTGCAAAGTACATTTTTTAAACAAATTTTCCCATCTGATTTTTTACTACATGGGGTAGTGTACCGTTGAAGCTTTTATGCAGTTTTAGATAAATGTGGTTTGGCAAAATCATCTAGTAAAGGAATAATTTCATCCGCGTGGCACTCACCTTATTGGATCGAGTAAGCAGCGTTGGTGGTAATAAAATCCAGGGGAAGTACGTCTTAAGCAATAATCTCAGCCCCAACGTGAAATTAAAAACGTTGAGCCATTCAGTATTCTCCGCACGGATCACCTCGAGAGTGGCAAGATGCAATCTAAATGATGTATTTCTTTCGCCTGATGTGATAAAAAACGAAAACCTTAACAATCCTCTTCCAGCTGGACATTTTAATAAACTTTTTGAGCCTAAGCCTTAACTAAATTTTCCGAGTGCGATGCGTTTACTCCTTAAAATCTACTCTAAAAATGGAGATCTCTGTATGAATCAGGTGTCATAGCGTAAATTTGCAAAATTTTTATACAGCTTGATATGTCACATGCAATAAATAATAAATTCAGGTTAAACCTCAAATGTGAGCGAATTTCCGAGAAGGACGACGTCATTTTGCTCATTTCTGAATTGAAAGATGTTCGGAGGAAAGTGCAAATACGAAGCTGTCATAAGACAATCTTATCATCAATCTTAAATGGACATGGTACACCATCAAACTTCTAATTTGTCGCTCAATCACGGCAAATGTTATCGTAGGAGTTGGTATAGGAACCCACGAAAAGTTTCAAAAGGAAACCTACAAACTGTGTGCGTAAAATTGATTCGCATGTTACACGTCCCACCTCCACCAACGTATTTCCTTTCATAAAAAAACCTAAAGTTCATAAGAAACGAAAGCTGTCTATACTCATGTACAAAAATACGCATGGGGTAGAAAACTTTTTTTTTGGTGAGCCTGTTACAATGCAGATTAGCAATATTTTGACTGATGTGGCATACGCTCAAGATTTGTTTGCCTTTTAAAAAATGCACATGTAGAAAAAAAGTCAAGTCAAAGATCGAAAGCTTCGCTCACCAAAGATTCTCATGTCTTGAATGTTGTTGAATCCTCTCTCGCTCTCTGTCTTGTGCACATATAGTAATTTTGGCCAAGGAGGTAGGCTTATATCGAACCAAGGAGATGAGTTAAAAAGTTTCTGTATTGCAAAAATTCAATCCTTTTTTACTGGACGCACGCCTCATTTAATTTTGACCCTATAAGTCAACATTATCAAGCTTTAGGGAACAACGTCATCATCATCACTTCCAATTTGGGGTGTAAAGTTCATCATATTTTGTATGAATTTGAGCACACCCAAGCAATTCCAATCTCATTAAAAGCCTTAAAAAAGGTTTAATTGTTTAGGAAAATTGAAACAAAACTTTCGGGGAAGGGTAGACTGATAGCTTAAGAAAAAGAAAGCTATTAAAATGAACCAAAATATAGTCTAATATTTGTCTTGTAGCGGCTGACCACATCCATATCCCTTGTTTCCATGAAACGTTCTAATTCTCGAGACAGAAGCTTATTTTCTTTTTACTTTTCCTGTCTCATTTTCAACGCTCTGAGCCAACTCTTAATAAAAGAATGGAGGGGAAGATGGAAAAAAAAACTAATGAGACAAATGAGAGGCTTGGTTCTTCTCTTGACTTTGCACTATTACTAATGGATGGAAGGCTTTACGCTTCTCCTTTCATCTCCCAGAGTGTACCTGTTCTTTGGAAGTTGATTTGCTAAGCCATCTCCTCCGGTAGTATTTGTATAAGCGTCCGAATAATAATATTCGTGCAATCTTATTTTCTAAGAGGAAAACCCATATCACCATCAACTCGTTCCTGATATTGTAGGTTTTGGCCTAAGAATTCATGAGGATGTTGTATCTAGCCACCCCATCCGTTTCCACTTACAGTGCATATGGATCTACTTATAAATTTCGTTAAAGAAATGGAGAGATTGGCAATGCAATCGACAGAAAAAACTGAGAGCGTTGCAATAGGCAGCTGTTGGAGAGAGAGAGGAGCGAGCTAACCATGCTGATATAATCAAGTTACACATTTTATTCTGTGATTGCGTCAAAATCCAGTCCACTCTCTTGAAGAAAAAATTGCTCGCTCTTTGCGGAGGGAGGGACAAACAAGGAATAACCATTTTTCATACGACTCATATAACAAGAAATAAAAAGAGCAAGTTAAGAAACTTGTATACATCTATATCTTTCAATTTTGGTGTATTATTGTGTCGCATCATCATCATCATGGGCATCAGAGGATCATATCATGATGGCAATCTCAATCCTTACGTCCTATTCATTTGAAAATTGGAAAAGTAAGTAGATGCCTCTTCGTGCCACGCTCCCAAGCAATGTGTGTCCGTCCATGCAAAGCGTTGTCATGCAGCGTACAAACTTTATCCTTTTATTCATTAGTCGATAGTAGCTTTATGTATTTTGATATCGTGGATAAATCTCATAGCGCCGCTAGCTCCCTCCATGAGTACATTGAATTCCATGATGGGATCAGGCTGATGATGACGATGGGAATCATCATGACATGCTACCGCAACTACCGCACACCACAAGAACAACTCTACTTTTGCATTTTTTTTCCTTACTCTCTAGCAATTCATTACTCCTACATTCTATTAGTTTTCTGGGAACGAAAATATTATTAAGGATGTATCAAAGTCTATCAGTCTAGCATAAAGTTACTCTACGCCACTTATCTTTGAGTTGATGATGGCCAGCCCATTAGAAAATGGGTATGATGAGCAGAGGCTGACAGCACTTTCCAACAAGTTTCCATCGAACGGGAAACTTCGTGGGAAAGGGAATTTTCGATATTTATTAAAATTGCTCCGTTTAGTTGGTATTTTTATGCATGTTTAATTCAACGCGTGAATCTATGAATCCATGCATAAATATGTATTTGTGGCATTCTCTCGTTCTCATCTTTTGCATAGGATTCCTAGCGTTTTCAAACTGATTCCGTTTCTCTCGTTCAGTCTCTTTTTGCTTTTCCAAGGAATGCAATAATGTACGGAGGATTTTCTTAGTGGAAAGGGTGGATCTATGAGAAAAGAAAGTTATATTATAGTAGCAGTGAGCCTAACCAAAGGAAAAGAATTCTATTAAAACCTTCCCTACTCCAATACCACAACCAGGACAGGAGACTAGATGGAATTGTTCTATATAAAAAATCTTATTTTTTACTCGATATAATGGAAAAAAAGGTTTAGGTTTTTAGCTCTCGGATTGAAACAGCTACGCTACGGTTTACTTCCCTTCTATACTTGCATGCAAGTTACACAAGTGTAAGTGTATGCATTGTACTAGCCGTACCTACGCGATACATTGCATCGCATTGCATTGCTTTCGTCCACACACTGTAGAATGAAAGGATGGAGATAATAATAGCAAGAATAAGAAGGCATCGTGGAGAGTGTGCTTTTATTCTACATACATTTTAATATTTGCATAGAACATAGGAACATAGAATCTTTCATTTTTACGTGGCGATGAACCACCAACTTGGCCGTACAGAAAAGAACGAGTTTTCTTTGCTGTAATATGCTCAAGATGAGAAAAAAAATTAGAAGGCGAAGAGCCAGAGGGACACTAAAAAAATGAGCGAGACTAGTTTCTGTTCACTTCGTTCCTTTACGTTCAGCATACTACATGAGTTTAGCCCAAGAAAAGAATTATTGTTGTGTTACGTACCTACCTACCTTCTATCATCTCTACCTACTCTTTACTACTAGCCTAACCATAGCATACTAACAATTTAGGCTCACATGCAAAGCATTCCATGTTTGAGGAGTTTAGGGAGATAGAAAGAAAGTAAAGGACGGACGTAATCTTCTTTGAAACACACACACAGAATGAGAGAGTGAGCGAGAGAGAGAGAGAGAGAGAGAAGGGAGAGAAAGAGCAAACTTGCTTTATGCTCGTAAATACACACACACCACACACACACACACATCACTTATGTACCTAGCTTTTGCTGGTTGCTGCTCTTCTCTAAACAAAATTTTTACTGCAAATGCTGTGTCCTTTCTGCTCACTGCTGCTCTCCGCGAACCAAAATTATAGCGATTGTTGAAAGCAAAAAGAGAGAAAATACGGCGAAAAAAAAATTAGAGAAAAAAATATTATTTAGGAAGGCTCCTGCTTAATTTATTTTCATAGTGAGTACAATCCACATAAAAAAGGCTACTCAATCAGAAGCTATTCTGTAGTTAATTATTTGACAAAGAAACTGAGCAAAAGAGTGTTTCCTAAAGTTTTTTATTGTACCGGACACACAAAAGTGTTCCTGGATTGATAAGTTTAATACATGTATTTTTTCGGTGGTTTGTGACACTTTTTGAAGATAAGCTTTCTGTTTTTTATCTTGGTAGTAGGAAGGATTTTAATAAGATTGTCCGAGGGTAAAGATTCTATAAGGATTTTGATGATTTGACCCTTGCTGGAAACATGCCTCTGTGATTTGTTGAGAGTGGATAGTCAATTTGCATTGTTTTGTGCGTGCCTCCTTGATGTTTGTGTGTATATTCGAAATGGTCTAGTCAGCCTACGTTTTCGGTATTTTTTTTGGAGGATAAAAAAACTAGAGAAATAGGACAATGACGGCGAGCCTGTGGTGATGAGAACTAAAAACATGGAAAGTGATCATTGGAAGGAAACTGATTGAGTGTAATCCAGACTGGAATTTACAATAATAAGCTGCTCTCTAGCTCGCATTTTCTATCGCTGATTCATCAAGACTAGAGCTTTTGGAAGGAGAGAACGCTAAAAAAGATCTTTTAATGAGGGGATCTTCTGTGAAGAGTAGGAGAACGTGCGGAGCTTCCAAAAAGTAAACAAGGAGAGGACTCTGTATGATCCATTACCTGTCATATTATTTTGTGAAGGAAAATACACCGTCTTCATAATATGAAGGATATTCTAGAAATTGTCTCCAAATTAAAGTTCGCCACAAACATTGTTCAAGTTTACGGTTAGATGGTAATAACATTTACAAATGTTCCAGAGTGTACACATGTAAGACTTATTCTACACGGGGAAATTACTGAATGAAAAGTTTCGAAAAAAAACCAGTAAAGATACACTTGGCTATATTTATTATTCATTTTGAGCTTGAAAACACGGTGATATTAAATTAAGGAGTTTAAAGTCTTGAAACCCTCATAAAAAAAATTTGCTATACTCTAGAGCACTTTCAACCGATTCTATGTCAAGTTCACCATTAGTTCATTTTTATTACCGCTCTCTTCTCAGGAAACAACGTGTGTGAATCACTAGTGTCATTTGTTGCTGTCGTAATAGTAATCATCACTCACAACAGAAAACAAACCTGAGTCATTAAACCCTATGCTGTTTCTTCCATTGAGAAGGGTTAAGAGAGAATAAAATTGTTTGTGTTTGGAAAGGTAGTGACAACGCACAATTTTCAATTTCCCATGAAATAGTAAACTTTGGTTCGTTAAATATATTAGTGTCGGGTTGGTCTCTGGGGAGGCCAAAAAAGCTATACATTTTATAGCATATGCGCCTATAAACTATGTTTAGCTAGGGATGGTGTTTTATGAGACATTAATTTTTTTCCATATTCTATTTCAAATAAAAAAGTTGGAGCTTGCCTCCCAAATCTTTTAATGGCAACAATAAAAATAATTATGTAGATGTATGTGTATGTATTGTACACCAATTCGACCTTCAACCTTACAAATAGTTTGCTCATATGCATGCTAGACTCAGGCAGATGTTTTTGAGTGCGTACTCACAATAACAGACAGAGAGAAAATGTATGAAGATGTGATAATGAAATTGATGAACCACATGTTTTCCTTTCTTTTTACACTTACCTTTAAAACATTCTAAATTATTCCATTCACATTTCTCTCTTCGCGAGGAAGTGTGGCACAAATTCTTTTAAAATTCTTATGTCCCTAAATGACATACTGAAATTTCATTCAGTACATTGTATAAGATGGATTATTTCTATTCAACTTTTTTCTCTATAAAATAATATTTTTTTCGAGACAATTTGGTTCAATATTTATCATATCAGATCTAGTTTTTTGTTAACTAGGCTGTTAAAAAATGTAATTGATAGAAACTTAGACATGATAGCTTTTGTCCGACATAGATCAAACAATAGCTAGAATATTATGACCCCTAAAGATATTTTTATTTTACCACAACAGGAAATATCAATTTTCTCGGGTTATGGCCTGGGTTTCCTCCAAAAGACTCTCCATGTGGAATATACTGGAAGTTATTACTCAAAGCCTTTAAGACTCTGGAGAAGGGAAAAGTAATTTTTCCAGTGCGATCCTGTCGCCAGACACAAATAATATATTTCATTGTGTTCCCTCTTCAGGACAATTTTTAGTGACTACAAGGTTGTGCTTAAAAAGTGTAAAAAAATACTAGACTTTTATAACAATTTATCCTCATTCTCATATTTTTGGGGAAAGACAGAACAAAAAGTACTTTACGAAAATTTTGAGTTTTGTACGCGGGAAATTTCAAATTTTGATTGTACTTTACACAGGTGCAAAGTATATAACTTAATTGGTTTCAGCGGGAGGAAAAAGTGGAGAAGATTTTTCTCGTAAATTTATCTTCCCATCATCCCATATAGCGCAGAGACCCACTTTAGATTTTTTTCTGTACGTTCGCACAGTCTTTCCATCAGCGAAAAAGTCTACCTTTGCGCCGCGTGTCCTTTTAAGTCCGCTTCGCTTCTTTTAATACATTTTTAAACGTGAGCTAGTAGAAGATTGTGTTCGTTCCAGAAGTGAGCTGGGCGACACTCAAATATGGGAAATGCTGCAACCAAGAAAGGAGATCCAGCTGAAAATGGTAATACTGCTCTTTTGTATTTACTTTAGGCAAAAAGGAACACACAAAAATGATATAACTTTTGCGCAGCTTTGATTCATACTTGATAATTTGAATTGCAAACAGAGATAAAAACGTTTTAATAAAATGGAATTAATAGGGGACGGGGAAGCGAAACAATTAAACAAACGTAATAAGCGATACTTGATGAAAAAGCTTGTGCGATCCCACATTAACGATTTTGTTTTTACATTGAAATCCCTCAGTAAGGTTGAAAATAAACACATTATTTGATGTAATGAGTGATTCTCATCAAAGTTAGGGTTCATTTGTTCATTCAGGGATTATTCCATGAGAGGATGTATAGGTATCTTCTAGAATATTGTAGACTATGTAGACTTCATACCGGTTAACTTTGTGCTGTTTATTTTCATCCACAAAGTTAACCTCTGTACACAAGGGAAGGTTTTCGAGGTTTCCTATTCCTTATCCAAACGAGAGATAATGTTTCCAGTTTGAATAAACTCTCAATGAAATTTGAAGTGTTAACGTGAAATTCACGTAGTGAAAGGCTCGCTTCACCTAAGAGTTAAGTTACCGTAAAGATTGTCAGATATGTATTTTGTATTTGCGAATAAATAGTAGACTATCAACTCTCTTTCTAGAATTTAACCTTGGGCCAGAGTAAAACCGGTAACGCAATGCGTCATCCTATAGTATTTTTATTTGTTCAATGAAATATATTTCGAAATATTTTGATACTTGGCTTGCGCGTTCAGTCTGGCAGGAAAGAGACTTCCGATTAAATGTATACAGTTTTTTTGTACAAATGTTTCTCGAATGGTGAAGAATAGTTTGACCCGAAAACCTTTCCTTTTACATTAACAAAAGACATTTTAGGCAGCAGCATTCAAATTAAATTCCTTGTATTTTTTTCAAAGTGTAAAAGTTCAAATTGTGTTAAATTCCCGCAAACTATATAACTTCAAAGCTATTTATTACATAGAATTCACGTTTAGAAGAAACAACATATTTCTGTTAAAAAAATATCGATCACATTTTATACAGGTATAAAAAATCGATACTCTTATAGTTGTAGGTTCTCATGAGAAACTCACGTTTTTACTGTTTTAGGAGAAATCATCGAACGATAAATTATAATTGGACGCGTTTCGTCCTCCCCCACTTTCTCTTGGGATGGCAAGAAGGGAAAACAGAAAGACTCCAAATTCACTACACCTACCTGATCCTCTCCTTTCTTCCTCCTACTCAAGAAACAGAACAACAAATAGGCCTTCTAGCTTACTTGTCAAATACACATTGAGTGTGCTTCCGTTGACTTTAAAAAGAACTACGTTCCTTTTCACTGATTGATTACTTTCCCTCGACATTTTTCTACGGAGCTAGAGAAAAGTACAAGTACTCTTATTTAGCTCATTATTTCCCAAAAAATGTATTGTACACCCACTCAACTCAACCCCAAAAGCAAATTTTTTTCTTATATTATATGAGATATTCCAATGCAAATTAAAAGTTTGAAGTTATTGCGAAATCCCGCTAGCTTGATACATTGCTTTTCAGATGATAACGTAAGTACATTGTCGAATTAATTTTCCTAGAGGGAATTTATATCAACTTTATAATTAATTATAAAAGTTTGACGATGCCTTACAAAACTTACCTGATGCATTTTGAAAGTATCGCCACAATTGGATGAAGAAAGACTTGAACATTCTGCCTTCTTTATACTCACGACGAATACATAATTAATTATCCGTTCAATTTTATCCAGGTTCTTGATTACCAAAGTAGCTTAATCTTCAAATTAAAGTTATAGATACTCTTGTCTTGAGGCAAGTAATGTCAGATCCGTTTCTGACCCAATACATTACTCTACCTTTACATCTGGCTGAAAAGTTAGAGCAGAAAGTCGATACATTTGCTTCGATTTCTAGCTATATCGGAAAATAGAGACATGAAAATGTGTGAGATGAAGAGAGTTAACAGGATAAAAAGTAAATTGAAAATATGGAGTACAAGGAGTGAAAGGATAGAGTACACGGAAGAGTGAAAACCTTCATTTTATTTTCTGAGCGTATCATCGACTTTGGTGACAATATGGTGTACTTGTAAGTCGTAATCCTTTATTTCGCTACGAAGGAACAACCACAGTTGCAGCTGTTATATTGCATGTTTGAGGAGAGAAGACTTGGCAATACAAAAGGGAAAAAAAGTATATTGTGTGTTGCCGTCCGTTCCAGTTATTTGAGCAAATATAGTAAATTTTGCCTAAGGAAGATGAGCCGACCGTGTATACAACGACTGCGATCTTTTTTTCGTTTTATCTGCAATATTGCATTCGTGGAAGAAGAAAAAGCAAAAAATGTAGGGATGTTCAATTGTTTAGAAAACTGGGTAAAAAGAGTTTTTCAGGCATTAAAATTTCTCAGAATGACTTTTTATTTATTTTAACTATTAGTAGTTTTGAAAGGACAGTGCAAAAATTGGTTTCATTTTGACTACAATGCTTGCTTTCCTATTAAATCGATATGGAGGAAGGATGTTGCAGCTGAAGTAATAACGCACCAGGATTTTCACTTGATACAGTTTCCCTGCAAAATACAAAATAAAAGAAAATCCTCAAGTTTGCAAGTTGCTCATTTCTGAAGGGAGTTTTCTCTCTTGTTTTCCCATCAGACAGTAATCATCTTTATGCCCTACTGTCATCCCCTTTTTCATCCTCTTAAGTCAACTTAAAAAAAAGGAAGAGCAAGAAAAAAAGAAAGTTATGTGACATAAAAACTCATCCATCCCAATTTTTTTTTAAGACGAAAATCTTTTGTGGAGAGAGGAATGAGAAACATTTTAATTTTTAAGTATAAACATTCTGATTTTTTTTCAAAGGGAAACATTTTTTAATAACGAGACAGATCCAGGTTGTACCATCTTCTTAGTTGATCATTTTGTTTGAATATTTGATGAAACAATCCCTACTCAAGTGGAAAAGTCAAGAATGTTCTTAGCAAGGTAGAAAAGTCTTAGGCCTTACTATCATGTCACTATTTATTGATCCAGTCTCTTGGAACTTTCTCAGACCAAACAATTCTAGCAGAAATAATGGATATTTGTGTCGCAGTGACGCTTCGTTGGAAAGGTGTCATAGGTGTCTAATTTTTACCATTATCCTTTCAAAACAAAGAAACTGCAAGTTGCTTTTGAAAGTTTACTAAGGTTTTTTTGGATTGTTGTTGGCATGGTATCAATATAAATGATTTACCTAGTTGTTTAATTGTCAGTTGTAATTTAATTTTCAATTCAAAAGTAGCAGCAGTATTATAGAATGTGGACGAAAAAAAAAACGTCATATTGTTTATTCAAATGAAAACTTTTGACTTCTAAAGTGTTTCAAAGGTAAATATTTATCAGATCTATTTCTCTTCAAAGCCCATCTACTGGATGGACCTTACGAAAAATTGAAAAACAGGTTTGAAAGGACATGTTACTTAGTTACTTAATGTTGTTAAATTCCTAGAACTGAGGAATACTTCAGACCTTGGAATACAATTACGTTCTCAGGAACCCTTGAAACAAACGGTAAATACTTCAGTAGGGAACTTTAAGTAACCTAGGGAAAACTAATTGATACAGAGTTACTATTTTTTTGTTAAAGTCTCTTTCTTCACCTGTGTCACGAATTTGAAGTATAGAGAAGCAAACCAGCTCATAATTTTATTAAGGCTTTTAGTATCGACTATCTGGAGAGCACCAAAGCCACTATTCATCTTTTATAATTCGTGTGGTTATAACTATTTAGGATGGATCAATAAAAGCATATTTTAGTTTTAGAGTAATAAAATCAAAAAGACATGTTTTGCTATGAATTTATGACTTGATTAAAGTTAGTGCTCTGGTCTGCTTGTGGATGGTAGAGGTGGGCGAGAGGCGGAAAAATCTTTTGCCTAGCGTTGAGTTGTTAATTTTAAAATAAATCTACTCGATGTTCGGCAAGCTAGTAGCTGAGAAAAAATTGCATTTATTCATATTGTCAATGCTAACCACAGGAAAGTCAATCGACATATGAAAAACTAAATTAATCATTGAATTAAAAAATTCACACACACTTTTAGCAGATATAACTTGCTCAAAAAGGGAGAAAAGCTCGGTTTATTCAATCACTAGGCTTGCTCATGGTCAGCACTAAGTGCTTGGGGCTTGAACCACCTCTATCATGTACAGATCACAATATTGAAGCAAGGGTAACATATCGCTAAAAATTATTTGACCTGTATTCCCCACATTTCGCTGTCACAATAAAGTCTTTTGGTGTAGGTTTGTGAACATTATTATTGCTCAAGATTTTTGATAGGAGAACAATAAGCCTTATGAAACTAATAATGTTACTTGTGCTACTACATTACTTAAAAATTTACTGGCAAATTAAAAAAAATGAATGCATTTTATATTCCAAGTTTTGTCTTTGTCAGATGAGTAATGATGACTATGGACCCTCATAATTTCTATTCTGTCCTCCTCTCACTCCTCAAGTTAACTTATACACAACACACGCCACCAACCGAACACAACAGTAAAATTTTTTAAAAGGCAGCGTACAATAAGAGCAATAAAAAGTAAGGTGGTTTGACATGTACCCAACGTTCTCGTAAAACCATGCCTCATTCCACTACCGATGCCTTATCAAAGTTGCCATTTTTTACTGATCATTTTCTCTATCTCAAAATTTAAGCGGAGCGTATGTGAGGCCGTGGTTTGATTATGACTCAAATGCAAATTTCATATTTTCCTCTGCCTGAAACAATTTTTAAATTAAATATTTTAGCGTATCCTCATGCAAATAAGTGCCTTAGACCATAGAACATGTTCGGTACGAGCGATACATTAAACAGCAGCAATAGAATTTGTATGATCTCATTTTCGTAATTTGAAGTGCCACGTTTTTTCAAGAAATATATATTTTTTTGCAATCATCGTCTCCCTCCCGTCGTTTGATTTGCCGACTTTGAGAACTTTACATTGGATTTGATGAATCGAACGTGTGTGTTCTGTAGTCTGGTGTGGTGTAGTTTTCTGAGAGTGACATGACGTTAGGGATCATGAATATATCAGGATCACGATGATGATTATCAAGATATGAGATTTTTCGAAGAGGAGGTACACAACAGCAATGACAGATTTTTCCATTCAGATTTATTTTGGGCAACCTGTATCAATATGAGGTTGTGTGAGAGAGAGAGAGCAAGTTCATCTTATCATAAATAGGAGGAACAATAATAGCTTTTTCACTGTATAACCATATATTAAACCGCCCACTTATTGATGCACCTGTAAGCTAAAAAAAACGTCAGAGTCCTCATTCACGATATAAAATACAAGCGTAAAAAAGTCAACCGCTCAATAGGAATGTGTACGTTAGTAAACAAGTGAATCAGAATATAATGGAAAATTTAAGAATGGTGAAATATTTAGGTAGAATTACTTTAGTAGGAAGGCAAAAGGGAAGAATGGAAAAGTCAAATTAGGGCGTCTTTAGCGTTCTACATTATCAACATAAATGACGCTATCAAGCATATATATTTTTATCCATGTCTGATTAATATTATTATACTTATCCCCGTTCAGATTATTAATATTGTATTGATGCGTGACACAAAAGCCTAAGGTTAATTATGTCGGTCAGGTGGTGCTAGTACGTACCTGCTAATTTCGAAATGTTTTCAGATTTAGAGTTTAGCTTATCTTTAAACTATTTAGTTGTTCGCGACCAGGTGCAAAATTAAAAATTTGGCGAAGTAGATACAATGAAATTTATCACCGAATGCTTATAATTTAGACAATTATGAGTTCAGGTTTAGATTCTACGTGTCCGAATTAGGTAAACTCACATTTCCTTTTTAAGTCAGGTACGACTGTCAGGGAAAGCCCATTTCTTGTGAGGAATCATCATGATTATTATAAATCTGTTGTAGTGTTTTATTGAAATGTGGATAAAAGTGTGATATGAAGAGAAGCCAAGACGTGGATCGGTGTGGATGTATGTAGGAATCCATTAATTGTGGTACTTTGAATGATCTCCATTATGTTCTGCTCAAAGTTCAAATCTCTCTCTCTCCTGAAATCATTAGAGCACTATTAGTCTGCTTATTTGGCTAGGCGTGAAGACTACCAACTACCAACCACCAAAATGAAAAAGAATAGACTTGTAGGTGTTATTTAGTGTAGGTATGAACCGTTGATTTGTTTTGGTGAAGCTTACTCATTGTAAAAAACGGAGGAACACCTACATTTTTATTTTGTAATGGAGCGTGTCATCGCATAAAAAATATTTCGTTTGCATAATGTGTAATGAATTATCCTATATGAGGTTTTATTAGCGAGGTAGTGTATTGTGGTTAAGGTGGTGACGCCGAGTTGGCTGGCATATGTTAGCTTATGATATGCTCGGAACGAAACTTCAAAAGTTCAAAAGTAAAAGGAAGCCATGATTCGAGTGATTAAACATATGCTCTGGGTTTATTTGCTCAGTTTATTACATAGCAGAGCTTGAGAGAGGCTAAGTATTGATTTTTGATATGTCCGTCTATCCACTCAATTCGACCAATTGATTTCAAATTTGGTACATCTGTACTTCTACTGAATTCTCGAGAAGAACCATATCATTTTTGGGCTAAATCTGCCCACGCATGAGAGATCAGGGGTCAAGGCTGAATGTTTTTTTAAAAGACAACCTAGTGAGAGTGATAGCTCTTTTAAAAGCACTTGATTTCCCAATTAACTTTAACTTTACCTGTTTGAATCAAGCCTTGTGGTGATAAGGCCAGATCAGGTTTATCTAAAACATTTGATTCAGTTTAAGCACTGTAAACCTTTCAAAAGTTATTTTAGCTACGTTTTTAACACCTTTTTACAGCTTTATTTCGTGCATAGTTTACGATGTTTATTTATGAGAAATTATTGAGGAAAATAGATGGGAATAAAAATGATAAAGCTTCTAGTAGCCAGAATATTTTTTCTGTCATGATTCTCCTCTCAAATGTCAGATGAGGGTCGTTCAAATGCAAATGAAGGAAGAGCAGTTAAATACAAAGATTTTTGTTGGTAGGATTGCGTTACGAAAACAATCTCTGTCAGTGTTAGGATCAGTTACTAAGAGATCGCGGTTGTAGATAACATGAAGGAAGGTACTGCAAAGTAAAATATTATCATGCTTGAATATGTTGTTACTCGCTAACAAGTCACTAGACGAATTGGACGCAGAATGACCTTCATTCTATTGACAGTCTAGTGAAGAGACCGGTTTGCAGAATACTGGTGATAGCACACGTGGCACAAAAAGAAGTCATTGGGAGACAGAAACTTCTTCGATGAATTATTCACACGTTAGCATTTTTTTTAAATTTCGCTTACGTAAATTAAACGGAAAAAAATGTTTTCCATTGTTACTCCCCGGTAAAAAGGTAGGCTACTTTGAAATGAGCCAAGGCTAGATTTGCACTATAATTAATAATGAGAAGAAATGTATGAAGATTTTTTTTTGCGTGTTCCAGCTTCCAGCTCATGGGTAAAGTACAAGTTCAGGATAAAAAAATACTGAATATTATTACATACACGGCTCATTAAAATTTGTTTAAGAGAATGTAAAAGGCCCATGGGAATGTAGCTGTTTAAAGTTGATTCAAGATGGCATATTTGAATGATTGGTTGAATAAAGAAGACATAATTATCATTCTGAGAAAATAGTAGATGGGCGAGTTCCCAGAGTACGTAAAATGATACATTTAGAGGCGAAATTCATAACGTGCTTGTATCTGCATGCATGGGAGGCTCGCATTCCCACATGTAATCAAGTTTGGTGAGAGTGTATTGTTTTCATATCCCTCCTTGTCTAGATTCGTTGAACCGTAGGTTGTTGTGAAATCTGAGTTTTTCAGGTAAATTAAGTTATATGAAGAGAAAGTATTTGCATGTGGAATTCGTTGATTACTCCTACATTGAAAAGTTATCTGAGAGAGAGAGAGAAAATGAAAACCAATTTCCAAGCGATAACTTTTCCAGACCTCAATTCACAACAGTTTCCAAGGATTTGTAGTCCTGCTGGGATTGCAAATAGAAATACGTAGTATTTCATTATTTTCACAGAATCGCTTCGTATTTCGCGGGGGGATATGAAACAATGTCAAGGATGTATTGCTCTTAACCGCATGACGATAACGGTAAATCACTACGCTTCTGTAACTATTCGATACGGAATGGTGAAAGCAATTATTGATTCGGAAAAACTCAAGGATTTTTATTTATTTTATGGAGCCATCCCAGGCAAACGTAAGTTTACCTATGGCGCACCTTCAACGTGAAATTTAAGGTTTCTAAGTTTTTACGGAAAAAGTCCTCAAGTAAAATAATTAAAAGAAAGTTGGGATTTATTTCGAACACGAATCAAATTTCGTGTGATAGAGAGAGAAATACGAGATTCTTTAAACTCTCCGTGCAACAAAATTTCTCCATTTGGAGTAAAAGATTTGGTTTATTTTATAGACAACTAGTCACCTCAAGCCAGGAAAGTTGTTTTTCTTGAAAAGACAAGATGATTCGGATGATGATGTTGATGATGAATGTTCCATAGCTCATTGGAAATGAATATTATAGTGCGTGGCTTTTGTGCTTTCACTCACTCCCATTTTTTTCCGGAGAATGCCTGGGACGTAGTGAATCTAATGTGTTACCTTAGCTTTTAGTTTTGCATTCTCACATCGTTGCTAAAAAGCGTAATCGAGTTGTTTGTTGCAATGTAAACACAATCAATTTGCTGTCTCTCTTACTCCCTTTCATCTCATCATCACCCATCATCAAAGCCAAGTAGGGAAATGTGAAGTAGAATATGATGAGGAACCTCTAGATTCAAACAGGAGTTGTGCAAATGACAGGATTTGCAGAAAAAAAACTTTCTGGCCTCTACTCCCCAGTAGGTTTTGGTTGTTGTAACGTATGTCATACACAATCTATTTTTATGTGTACTGTTGCTTTGGGCAACGGACTAAGTAAAAAACGACGTTAAAAAATAACTTGACTTTAGAAAACACTGCTAGTTTCCCTAAACTCAATCTCATTCGCTCCATGTTCCCCGGATAAAATTGAACGGATATATGGTATACTCGTGTAAATCATTTTTTGTCATTATAATTTACTCTTTTCCTTTCCAGCTTCCGAAACTCAGACAAATAAAAAGGGAAAGTCAACAATAACATTGTTCCTCTTTCATCATCATCCTACGGAACAAAACATCAGATTTGACATGCTTTTTAATTACTACATTTACACAAGTTTCCTCCTCTAAAAGCGGCAGTCTAAATCCTTTTTGTCTTTTTCCACATCTCCATTTTCCCTTATAACTTCAAGCCCATCCGCTTCGTTTGTTTTCCCTACGCCATGGTTCCACACATGCTGGAACGTATAATGTGAAACTATATGAAAAAATGAGAAAGCAATAAAACCCCTCCATTTTCTCCAAAGTATCATGAGACTTTAGGCATGTTTTATTTACTTACGTCAGCAACGTAAACACTTTAAAGTAAGGCGAAGGCCTAATTAGCTTCAGACATGACAATATCTAATGGCATTTTCTCAAAATGGATCTGTATCGTTCCAGGGAAGCTGCCTGCATAAAAAAATATTCTTTTGTTTTCTCTAGGTAAATATAAAGCGCGGCGCATTTTTCCTTTAGAGTGCATACTATCTTGGTTAATTGTGCAAAAACTTTATTTATGTTCTTTCCATTGTACGATATCTATCAATTGCATTGTGTATATAAAGATAAGTGAATGTCTTTTCGTATTCGTATTTTTATAGCTATATTCTATCATCATTTAATTTGTTTTTTGGAAATGTTGTGTGTGTATCTGTACATTTTTTATTGTGTCATAGTGTATCAATGTTTCCTCCATTGTTGAAATTTATTACGTATTTCAGTTAACGTTTACTATTTTTTTTTTGACTTGCCCTCTCTTCTGTTAAACTTTATCTTTGTATTTGCTCCCCCCCCCCGTTCTCGTCTCATTTAAATAAATTCAATAATTCAATGGCTAGATCTACAAGCAACGAAATATTTTCACTGGAATCTAACGAACTATGGATATACTGACTCCAATGAGGGAAAAATTGAATACGTAATTAAGTGTTTCGACTGTGAATGCAGGCGAGAAATCATAAATTGGAATTTGATTTCTTAGCGAAGCAATATCTCATCTTTGTTTTCTTTTCATGTGTTTTTCTATCCTACCTCTGCTCAAAAAGTCGAGTCAGTGCAGCGTTCTCCAGACAGTGGTTAGTACAATTTTGGCTGTTGCAGCAGCTCATTTTATCTATATTATGCTACAAAATTTTATTATGTACTTTATAAATGAACTTTATCCATTTACTGTTTTCTCGTTTTCTCACTCGTTTTTTAATTTTTTTTTCTTTGAACAAAAGCACTCTTTCTCAAGTATTTTCTCTCTTTTCTTTCTTTTGTGAAAATATTCACGGTGACGTCTTGAGTCAATATGCACTACAGAGCTAAATAATGAAATGAATAATAAACTTCACTAGTTAAACTGCTTCAACTTTACCCAAGTGAGATTAGACAAAAATTGAGAAAAATTTATCAAATTCTAATATTATTGACAGTGCTACTATGTACAGAACAACTGTACTATAGTAAGTTGACTTTTTGCATAGAATGTTTTTCCACCCGGATTTTTTCTCTCGCATGCTTAGATATATCTCTCCGAATGTCTGTACCTTAATTAATCTAATTGGATTTCCACTAGAAAAAATGAGTAAAACCTTGAAACAAAAATTTTCCGTCAGAGAAAAGACAAAAAAGTTCTTTACAAATTAAACTCTTTTAACAAACATAATTTACAAACACTCGCTTTCTTGCACTATATTAACCACTACAGTCTTAACTAAGCATACATAATTAATTCCAAAATAATTATTTACAGTAACATACAAGGGATGTGGGTGGTTGTGGTTTGCATTTGACAATGAGTGTATTTTTTTGCGCGAAATCCCAGATAGGAGAGTACTCTTGTGTTTGATGTCATTCGATTCCCATGGAACCTCAGTAACGAAATCGAGCTAACTTACAAAATTGTGAACAAAATGTTTTGCTTTTTGCTACGACTTAATTCGCGTTGGATTTTTGCCGAGGACTAAAGATGAAATGAAATATGTCCAGAGTTTCCAGGATGCAATAGAGTTTAAAAGTCTTAAGTAGAAACTATAACACTTAAGGAATTTAATAGAGAATGAGTATCCTCCTAGAGGTAACTAGGTTTAAGGTTAGCGAGCTAAGTAATTACAATAATCATAACTTATCATTACATTAACTTTGAGTTTTTTGTTTCCTTTTAATATGAGTTTAATTACTAGCTGATATACTGCTGCTGCTCAAATACAGTCTCAAAATAACTAGCCACTACTATTTACTTACTACTCCTGCTACAGAGTCATTAAAAAATCACAAAAATTGAATCACTATATTTGTTTCAGTTTAAAATGAGGCTATGGTTCATTAACTCTTTTTATTTTATCCTCTCGATAAAAAATTATGTTTTGTTTGATGTTTTTACTCTTTGAAGTGTTTAGTAGTGCTTGTAAATTTCCAGTAGATTAAAACAATTTTTTTTTCGTGTGAGTACTATAGCGGTAATTCTTTGAATAGAGTTTATTCGTTAAGTTATGAAAGTCCAGGCATGTTCTATGTTTTAATTGCCTTTTCCTGTGAATTGTCCTTGTTTCAGTGGAAGGTGTGTTTTGCATGTGAATAATAGAGTGAGCTTGAGCTTACTTGTCAGCTGTGCATCGTAGTCTTGTGCTAGTTGTTTTGTATTTTGTATGCTTTGGCTTAATTTAAGTGAGTAGTGGTAGCTAGGAATTTTTAGAAGCTGTGTGTGACGTTTGGACTTACAAACGAATTTGTAAACAAGCTAAAAAGTAGTGTTTAATAGCAGTAGCAGTAATCAAATCTATAGTTTTATTTTAGCGTCGGAGCTCCTATTCTCCAGTGAAACGATTATAGTTGCTGCCGCCAAGCTCAATATACTTTGAAAACTGGAGCGAATGTATTTTTGCAATTTGAGACTTAACTTGACTTTCTCGGTTCGAGCTTTTTGTTTGAGTTGATCTATGTCATCCACGTAATAAGAATTACCTAAGTTATTTACTTTCCACTTTCATCTGCGTTTGAGTTTTCAAAGAAGTCATTGCAAACTTTAATCAAACTCTTTGGCTTTTATGTTAACAATGGTAAATGTATGGTTGGCCAGAGGTAAAGTTAAAGAGACGTTTAAAGGAAAAAAATATAATTTAGAGAATGTGAGTAATATCCAATTAAAAAAATATGTTTGGTGATTTGTAGCCCGCTGAAGAACAAATAAACCCCGAATTGAGTTGAATTGAAAAGTATCGGTTTTTATTACAGACGGTTCCTGTTTTTTAAGGTTAACATCTGTAAATAACGACCTAGATAAAAAAATTGCTTTCACGGTGATATTTGTATAGGACGTTATAAGTATGTTATTTGGAAATATTGGAAATAATATATGTAAGCTCGTTTGGAAAAAATTCGCCTACATTAGAAATTAGATATTACTTTTAAAATGGGAGAGGGTTATATGACTCCATTTCCGATATGATTTGCCCAACATGAAAACGTTATAATGAGAAGGAGAAAAGCAACGTGAGTATCTTCACCCTTCGTTTTATGAGGAAAACGAGAAACCAAAGCTGAAGCTTTCTTCCCATAGGAAATGGTGTTTGTTTAAAGGGAAAGTAATTTTGAGGAAGAAGGATGATAGCTCGAAATCATCATGATCGTCATCATTCCCAGCCAGCAGCACACTACGCTTGGTTTCTTATGCTTCTTATCTTTATCCATTCGACCAAAGCTACATTTTGTCTTAGACTAACGCCACCAGCTGTATACTTTCTCCTTTCCCTACTTTCACTAGGCTGAAGGCTAGTTGAAAAAGGAGAAGTATGAAATAATGTTCCTTCTTCATCTCGGTTTTTTATCTCTTTAAAAGCATTTAAGAACGTTTAGCTACATTTCATAGTAGATCATTGTACTATGAATGTAGCACAATGCTATAAAGCAGTTTAAAAGATAATCAGTTTCTTTCTACATTCGTCAAATACCCTATTATACTTTTGGTGAGCTTTGATATAAATATTATTTAAAGGGTGCAGAGCAAATACTATCTTTATAAATAGAATTGTTTGGAAGAATAGCTTACAAAGGGTTTACCATTCCAAGAGAATGTTTTAACCTTAAGCTGTTATCTCCTTTCCGGAACAAAAGTATCTTGTCCGGAATGAAAAAATGTTCTAGTTTTATGCAAATATTGTTTTAGTGATGTGATGCCATGCAGAAAAAACAGTTTCGTTATACGCTTTCATTGAGCTGAATGTCAAGTTTCTCCTGTTTCATGTGTAACGCCGCATTTATTCGCTTTATTGATAACAGTCAACTATTAGTCGCGAATGGGAATTTAGGTTGTACGAGTTCCACTTCTCTGGAATAAAGAAATAAGATGAAAGACAAAACAGAAAGTTAACGCCCATACTACTGAATTCCGTACGGTCTTTCACTTCCCTTCTCATCATCGTCTTCAGTCGGAGATAGAGACACAGATGTGTATACTTTCATTTCCTTTATCCCCTTGCGTTCGTCACTCTAGGAATTTAAGACTTTAAGGCTTGACGTGTAATTCGCTCTGGTGTTATTTTCATGTAGACTCTAGCAATAATGGAAATGATTGTTGGTTGCTTTCAAAATAAAACATAACAGCTTCTCACATAAAACGTGTGCTTTATTAGGTCATAAAATTTTTTATAAACTGTTTCTTATTTATCTCCCGTTTAGAAGGAAGGCAAAGACTGAAACCTTGTAGTATATACGTTTCAACGTTTCCTGAACTTAATCTCCTCAGCGGCTGCGATGAAATGATGACAACATCACTAAACCTAAATGATATACCTTGGTTAATGATTTGTCTCATCGATTTTTAGGCACAGTGTATAGAAGAATGTACACTTGAGATCTATTGACATTACTTATTTCTTTTTATACAGAGAGAATCTCTCAATGCCCCGAAAGAAAAATGGTTTTTATCAAAACTGTGCAGGATTTCACGTGTTCAGTTTTTCTTTTGTGTATACAGATTCTAAACATTGTAGAAGTACAATTAGTTTTTTGTGCATTCACAGATGCCTTCTCATCCAAAGAACTGGCTATTTCAGAGATGTTTTCCATTAACGTAGAACAAATAATTTTGGGACTGATTTTTAC
>JAANSQ010000130.1:0-40220 GCA_036850885.1 Lepidocyrtinus dapeste
AGTGTAATTGATTTTTTCCTCATTCATATAAACACTCGTTCAGCTTTCCTTTGTTATGCTAACCTTGTATGTAATAGTGTTACGGTCAAGATCCAATGACGCATTCAAGATTGGGTACTGAGCAAGTGCTAGAGATGCCGACTTTAGGAAGAACGATAGCATTGTCAGTTTTATATTGTACTGTTCTGCTGTATTCATTAGACGACGACGTAAAGCGATCAACTTGCCGACATTGATTTCGTCCGAATATCCGAAATGAGGGATAGTCTGGAATAAACATAAGATGAAAAGTATTTCTCACTTTCCCCTGAAGTTAATGTTCTAATATATCTTACATTAGCTGCTGTCATCGTCTTTATCATCGTACGAGTATAACCCTTAATAGGTTCTGTCCTATCTGCGGGAGGTATTACACCTGGACTCTTTGGAGGCTGAACTGGAATAATTTTCGCCATGGCAACTACTTGCGGAGGTGACGCAGAAGATGGTTGCGATACTATACCTTCAGTTGTTAAGAGAGATGACTTTTGTGCTCTAACTGCCAAGGATTCATCCTTCTTATTAATGTAGTTTATTACGTCTTCCTTTAGCACACGTCCATCCTTTCCCGTTCCCTGGACGGTTTTCAAGTCAATTTTATACTCGGCTGCAATCCTTCTTACTGCTGGAGTAGCCAGAGCCTTGTCATACAAATGAAGATTTGCTGGAAATATAGATGCATCATGAAGTTGCGAGCTTTCTTCTATGGAAGATTGCCCAACTTGTACAGCTTCCCCCTCCTGATAAGAGCTGGAGGGTTCCTCGGCTCCTTGTATGACAATATCAACTAATGCCGTACCAACAAGAGCTGTATCGTCTACATTGTAATGAAGTTTCTTCACTATCCCATCATACCGGGAGGTTATAGTTACGGATGCTTTGTCACTTTGTACTTCGCAGATTTGATCGAATTGAGAGACTCTATCTCCTTCTTTTACATACCATTCTTTGATCGAGACTTCCTTAATACCCTCGCCAATATCCGAGAGCTTGAATGGAACCACTTCATTCTGAAAATTTAGTAGTGATAAATGAAAACTACGAACACATTCTGTGAAGGCTAGAGAAGTTTCACTTTCCCTACTCGGATTATATTGAAACATCATAACTGGGGCGAATGACTTTGGTTTACTATGGGAATTAAAAGGCGACGTTTTTCTCGAAACTATGTGAGCTCTACATAGCCTAAAACATAATCTAACTTGGGACATTTTTAAAACGTAAAAATTCACTTGAAATAGAAAATAAAAAGATTCTGTGAATAGAGGTCCAGTCTTGTTATTAGATTGTCATAGAAATATTAGTTATGTAACACATCATTTACTATTTCATGAAGACAATGTCCATCCATATGCCTTCGTTTAACATGAATGTGTTAACCTCTCCATGCTTTTATTTATGTGGTTATCCAGAATATTAAGGCTATCCATGAATGATTGCTTCAAAGAGATAAAACAAAACAACATGTGCTTTAGCAATCTTTGCTGGAAAAAGCTCAAGGCTTATGTCGTAGATCAAACATGTAGTCTTAATATCGTCGTAGTCCAAATCATCAAAAAAAAATCTTTCATTTTGTAAGACTCTTCATTTACCAGTATATCTAGATATATATGAATTACATCCATTACATTTGAATAATGAACCTGGAAAGGAACAGGTATGTCCAACTCGTCCAAGGCCATTTCAATTAAAGCGGTACAAGAATTCAAGCAATCAACGCGTAGTGTTATAGTGATAGCCATCTGAGTGAACTGAAGACGAGTTGGACTTATACTTTGTAGATTCATTTCATTCCGTATTCCATAATTGTTAATACATAAACAATTATTAAACGCAGACAAAGTTTTATGTAATGTACTTCCGAACTTTAGACAATCAATGGTAAATATCTCCATAAAAGAAATTAATGTTGAACAAAATTTCAACTCAAGTAATATTTTCGTTTATCCTTATTTGTTAAGACAAATCAAAATGAAATATGAGAGCAGGTTGGGTTTGTAGCAGATTTAGCAGTGATACATGTATGGAAATGAAATAGGGAATGTAGTTCTCGAAGCACAAAAAAGATATTGTATTGCAAAAGAAAACCTAAATATTTAATGAGATTTTAGGTGACTTTAATGTAAACCAATCAACCGTGAATAATAGTATCACATTCTCTTTTTCACATAGGTTATTTCAATAATTGCTTACGAATCTTTTTCTCTCATTACTATTATTTTCTTCTCCAAAATTTTGTTATTTGCATGTAAGCTTGCGGTTGTTTTTACTAATCCTACGGGGAAAATTGTTTTGCTCACTGACCGAAATTATTGTAAGGCAATATTTAAATACTGTATGTAAACTACTTCCTCTAAGAAATTTAAAAATTTGGCTGCGTTGATTTCTAAATCTCTTTTTTTTTATTCAAGGTTGCGCGCCGCATATGATTTTTGAAGCTTACGACGAACAACAAGCCAACCAGGAAAAAAATGAGGGTGATTACTATATCGTTTACATTGATCAATTGGGTCCGGACTATCTAGAGGTTTTAGTTTAATCGCATTCGTCATTTGACTTTAAATTTTTGTGGTAATTTTCATGGCAAGATATGATGCATCTGTGAATCATTATTCATGGTAAAGTTGGCCCTATAACAGCTAAATTTTTAACATTTGCATGATACGATATTGAACGACAACGTGGCTTCAAAGTCTCTAATTGAAAGTCTAACAAGTTGAACTACTAACTTTAAAAACCTGGAATCTTATGGGATTGATTTATTTTTGCAATATATAATTTAAGAAGTTTTCTAATGTCGGAATCAAACACTTTACAGGCCTAAAACTACAGGGACAGAGACACATAAATGGTAGGCAACGTATTCGGCAGATGGATGTACAATGTACAAGCTGACTTGAAGGTTGAAGGTGAAGTGTAGATTGATTTGCCAAAAATTACAAACCTTACCTACCATTGTGGAGTAGAATGGGACTGCAAAGGTGTGTTACACAATGATTCGCAAAGTGCGTAATGAGAATCTAGGATAAATGTTGCGTGCTCTTTTCAAGCTTTACTTGAATAAAAAAATCATGAATGCATGAGAAATTGGATGCATTATTGTTATTTTAATGCATGTTATTTACTTTTACATCAGCTTTAGTCCTGGTATACACATATCAAATTATAAGAATGTTTATCAGAAATTTGCTGCAAAAATTATTGCACCGACAGAAACAAGCCTCTATCACTAGAAAAACTTGTTTATCAATATGTAAAACGTAGCACAGCATGCATATACTTCTTAAATGTGGAATCGAAGTCTTATTTTGTGAAAAAAATTTACATTAGCGATAACCATTAACCACGTAAAAATTTCAAAGTTTCTTTGATCTTACCTACGTGATTCTAAGCTTTATAGAAAAGAGAATTTTGCTCAGCACTGCTGAGTCAGTGCTAAGCAAAATTCTCAGTTATGTGGTCACACAAGATGTAGTCATTTTTCACAATTCATTTATAGTAGTCAGAGCTGGGAAACCGAAAGGTTGATGTACCCAAGTCCAAGTCTGGGTTGAAATGAAACATATAGCTTTCCGTAGCCAGCAATATTTGGCATGAGGGATTCCATGCTTTTGCATAAAAGTTAAAGTAAAAATATAAGTAAAAATAGACCCTGGAAAGATTTACCCAAATATATGTAACTTATGAGGGCAAAAAATAACACCAGAATCAAACAAAACCTAACCAAAAGGGAGATCATGCGTGCAAAATTATAATGCTGGCCAAATAACTCTCAAAGGAATCCCCTAGGGTACTCAGACTATCGGTAAAGTTTTATGTGTATCAAACAAAACAGTAAACAACGCCATCTCCAGTTATCATAGGAATCGGCGGACAATCACGTAAAGTGTATATGTATCATAATAGTATTGCCACAATTGCAGGAATTGGTGGTGTCAATGTGTACTTAAGTGCATTTGCACAATCATTCCGTTTCCATTACGTAAATGTTTTACTGTGCTATGCTATAACATTGACTTTCACATAGGGTACATGCAGTTTTCTCACATACCGGCAGACAATTAATCCCAAGCTCCCTCGAGGGTTGACCTGGATGAAATTCAATTCCATAGGTCCTCCGGGGGTCCTATTGCCACCTGCGAAATTTCATGTCAATCGGTCTGCACGTTTGAAATGAAAGTTATCTTGTTGACGGACGGACAGACCGAAATATCGACCACTTGAAGTGCGTGCGCACATAATAATGCCATGATATCGCTTAGAAACAACAATGGACAGAAGGCATGAAACAAACAAATAAAATAAAACAGGTTAACTACCAAACCAGCGTTACAATAAAGCTATTTAACTATCGGTTTCTACAATAGAAATCTATTAGAGGTTAGATAGGCAGCAAAATTTATACCTAATTTGCCCTCATAATTATATAATTAGCCATTTCACTTTCCATGCATTCTTACAAATTCAATCTTTTCCTCTGTCAAGATCAGCCTCTGAAAAAGAAGTATTTACCAGTCGCGCACGTAACAGGAAGCAATACTAACTCTCGTATTTTGGTTTCATCAGCTTCACTCAAGTACGCTTAGGGTCAATCGAAGGAAACTGTTTTTGTCAAGCAAATTATCCACTGCGTTGGATAACTGATGCGAATGAGGTGACCAAATTGAAATTTTCCTATGGAAAAAACAGCGAATCCTTGGTACAGCCCGCAATTGCTGATCAATTTAATGTGTGAACTACGTTTCTCGTACCACACGTGATCTTATAACTAAAGTAATAAACTCTGTTAAGACATACATGACACGAACATTTGACATACCCTTCATAATAGCTACAACTGTAAAAGTAGCCAGCATTTGAGACCAGGAAACTTTACCCCATTGAAAAGTTATTATTAATGATAAACGCATGATTATTTGGATTTCCATTTAAAAAATTTTGCGGTATTATTTTGCCATTTTGCATGATGCAATCTTTTTATATCTTGTCATGATTTATCTTTTTTTACTTCATTCACTATCAGCTCTCGCATAGTATGTACATTATCATAGTCTTAGAAGAGATGAATGGCTTATGGCTTACAATTTCGTGTGAATCACAACAATCAGCTTTTTCTATTACGTTTAACGTTGCCGCAAAAGGGGTGTTCCGTTTTCGAATATGTTTTTTCAGAGAAGTAGTTTGTAGTAAGGTCGTGGTAGAAAGTTGACTAGGAGGAAGTATCCATATATCGTAATGCAATTTGTAAAGCCTTTGTAGACTTTATTAGTAGATTTGTAGACGGATGTGCCGCATTGTCAGAGCATCTTTGTGTTTTTAAGACATCAAATAGGTGAGAAAAACAGTATACCTGAAGTTTTATTCGCGAAACTATATTATATGAAACATACTAACCTCTACAGAGCAACGCAGTAAATTTTTTATGTTGGAGGGTTTCATCTTTTGTCTTTTTGATGGGGGGACAAATGTTTCGCGCAGGTTTTTGTCTAATCTCTATGTTGTATTTGGTGGACCTTTTTAAAGATTATTTATTCCTTCAAAATTAAATGGTTAAGTTTATATTAGATAGTACACATATCTTAGAGCACATGATATCTGTTCGTATGGGTATAGGTATAGAGTGGACCTTATTTGCATTTGAACTCATAGCGAAGTGAGGGTGCAACAGGTGCCATATTTTCCTGTGGGCAATGCCGCAATGCCAAAAAAAATTATTTCAACATCTGATCAATTCCCGCAAAGAAAATTCTTAGCATTGAATACGATGTAACCAGTATATAAAGTTATATTTTTTAAACCCCCAAAAAGGTAGAAATTATATTTACCTATAATATTGTAATGACGACTATAGAATAAAATGTTTTTATATTTATACATAAATGCATGCATACAACACTACCCATTTGTATAATGATAGATAACTGCAGAAGCTCTTTCGTAGGTAACTAAAAAAAAGTCGAACATGTTAGATTAAATAAATGACTAAGTTGTAACGTGCTGCAAATAATGAGCCACTGTATGTAAAAGATTTGGGTACATATTGTGTTGTATTTCAAAAATCCCCAGAAATAAGAGGTTTTTCATAAAAAAAAATATCGGAACGCTTTAGGGAGAAGGATTGAACGCTGCAACAAATTTTGTACATTGATGAGAATGAGACATAAGAACTATCTAGATTTTTCAAATCATCTCAACGAAAACTAGCAACCAACAATTACTCACTCATTTCATCTCTTTTTCTTCGTTATATCTTTTCATGTCTCGTACGATTCTTGAAATCCTGTATGCATCACATGTCTAGTCTGCAACAGGTATAAAAAATAATTGTATGTATTACACATACTACGCGTAGGGAAAAATCTAGGGAATCATCGTATGCATATCCCCTAAAAGTTAAATTTTGGGATTTCATTCAAAGACGTTTCACATTCAAAGATTGCCCCACAACTACACACACGTACTAACTCCATGTACTTACGCAGTGCATACTTCAAGTCCACTTTAATTGGTCATTCATTTGATCGTATTATTGAAGAGTATTGTAGGCTGCATACATTGTTACGAAAAATGAATTTTTCTCTCTTCAGCTGAACAGTATTGTCTTAATAGGTGTACCTACGAAGAAAACCTCAACTATTGTGTATACTAGTGCAACGTTGACTAGTGATCGTTTGAACATTAACTCTCAGTAGTCACTTTACAACCAGCGATGATCATCAGCATTGTTGCCGTATTGCTGAGAGTAAGAACTTGATCCCTTCTCGACTCGCATGAAAAATAAAAGGACTTTCCTTTATCACTGTGTTTAAATATTTTTTTCTTTACTTTAATTTACTTGAAGATTAGTGAAGAAGGCTCTCTCCCCCCTCCGCCAATATCCTTTCCTCTCTCACTCTTTCTGTGCTCCGTTGTGCTGTACCGTTTTTCAAGTTGTGCACTCTAGCTAAAGTTCCTCTTACAAAAAGAGAGATTAGTTCGATTTTCCTCTCAATTCGTTGTGTAGTCAGTTCATCCCTCTACTTTTCCTTCTTCTTGCTCTTTACCAAATTTTAATCGGATGGCTTTGCTTAGGTAGTAATTTCTTTGTGCTAATGTGATCTGTGGCAAAATATTTGTTGAAGATTTTTCAATTTGTCAAAAAAATCCTAGAATTGAGGCAAAAGTGACCAAGTTTTTTTCAGAGAAAAGTGGAACAAACTGCGTGCACCACGAAACAAAAGGATTTGTCTGCTTGAAAGTAAGACGTATTGTATGAATTTTAAGGTGCCACTGTTACTTCATCCTTAAATGCAATAGAGATAGTGGGGAATACCATTCTGTGGTTACTCTCCCTAAACTGCTAGTGTACAGTCTTGTTTGACTAGATTGAAAAGTGAGCCACGTTTACAAAACTACAGCAAAGAAAAACAAAAAATCTGATGAGTGCATGGTTTTTAAATACCTGCAAGTGTTTTGTGGGTAGATCATTTTCTGAATTGCAAATTTTTGCGTCAGTACTACCATCAATACTTAAAAAAGGAAGGAGGCCCTTATGAAGCATTTCGCATCAAAGACTTTTGCAGATTTTCAATCTAGTCGATAAAAACAACCTGTTCGTTCAATAGAATAAATTTTGTAATTTTTAATTACTGAGTAAAACTACAGTACTTTACAAACAGCAATAATGTTGTCGTGGGGAGCAGCCATAAAGTCCTTCACCATCTTCGGCTTAAACTCGCTGGAATGGGCCGGTTTAGCTATTACAACGTTCATTATCGTGTATTTTGGTTACGAGCTGATGAACGTCATCTATAATACATGGATCGGACAGGCGACAAAGACATACGTGGATCTCAAGAAAATGGGACAGTGGGCATGTAAGTTTACACAAAATATTCCAAATTTTCTAGTTTTAAAACGTATTTATATTTTTTCCTGCAAGACTTGATTAGACAAATTTGGATACCTTCAAATTTTTTGCATATGAAAAATAATTTCATCCGATCGTATATCCAGTAAGATTTCGTGTTCATGTTCATTGTAAGCTTACCCCTACCTGGACTTTGTTCCAAGGTCACTAGGAATACTTATGTACCTTGTGAAATACCAGCAATTAATCCATCTCGCATATTCTGTGGGAAATGCCCTCATCTTTTAACGTGACTTGACATCATTATGAGGGTTAATAATACAATTTGTACAATATCATTACTACTGATTATACACGTGACTAGTGTCTACAAGGTGGAAAGCAATTCAGTTTTAAATCAAATACTTTGTTTTACCCATGGGAAACCATTTCATTGGTTTCCCAGGAGAATTACTATTTAGGAAATAAATACAAGCTCACTTGTGTGTGCTTAACAAACCTAAACGTTCAAGTATTTCCTCTCGATTAATATAAATAGTTGAGAAACAATGCATTAATCGTTTTAATCCACTATGGACGTAGCTGACGTATGAATGAATGAATAAATTTGTCCAGATCTAACAAGGAATACTTATTCACTGATTTTTGAATCACGTCTTTTATTCATACAAGCAATAAGAAAATACAAGTCTCTCAATGCCACCATTGAAAGAGTTTATCTAAAAGAACTCACACATGAACATTCAAGGAAAGGGTCAAAGACTTTAGTTTCAAACGGTTCATTTCAGCAAAACCCCGCGGGGAGAAAGATTCCGCAGTGTATATTTATTTTTAGAAGTTGTGGAAAGGTTTCTTAGGAATGTGAAACAATAACGTTTATTGTTGCGACTTTCAAAGAGTCGAGACCCAGTCATAAAATTTTCTAGTCATATTTGTTGTGAAAAGGGGTAAAACGAGGAAACCGTAACATTTACCAATAAACTTTATTGTAATACCATACGTGTCAAAAATTTGAGCGCCACACTTTTCTTGACTTCCTGTATAAGCTTCTACTGATTTACTGAATAGCCTTTATTTTATTGTAATTCAATTATTCCCAACCTTGTCCTTAAGCTCTGAAGACTTTAACTATAAAATTGACTCGCAATAGATTTACTTACTATCACTAATAAGATTTTTAAAATGTCAAATAATCTTGTGATATTCTAAATGCCATAATCATCATGGATCAAGTGATTGAATAATTGTTTATCCTTCGATGACTCATCTAAAATCTCCACAACATTTATGCTTTACATAACCTTTGATGTTGTTGATCAGACTATACTCTAAGAACAGTATCCAATTATATTAATTACTATTGGAGTCAGGTACAGCATAATCTTGAGTTATAAAGCTTTTGGCATGGTGATTTGGGGTGCCTTGTACCAGAATCAAAATTTTCTACGTTGTTCCAACGGGTGACAATATGTACATGAATGAAAGGAATTTTTATGCAGTACAAAAGTGCATCAATGGCCTCATCTCCATTATGTACTTCGTTTATTTCTTAAGTTTATGACGTCATTCATGATGAGTAATAAGCAGCAATAGCAGCATTACTACTTAAGTTTACTTACGTGGGTCTGCAGAAAACCCCATGCTTTTGCTGACGTCGGCTTTCCATGAAAATGACCAGTAATAGCACATGCTTTGTAATAATGAGCATTTAGAGGTTAGGCTTGGAAAAATTCTTTTAAACGCAAAATGGTTATTTGTCATTTTCGTTATCCTTGGATTTGTGATATCCCTACGTGTCCACTAAAACATTTTAATAGTGCGCTGAATATTTTGATATTCAAATACTGTTGGAGTATTAATCAATAGATTCGTAAACATCCTTCTCATTTTGTTTTTTTCTGGGCTTTTGAAAACAATTAAAAAACGAATGCAGAAAATCAAAATACATGCTTGAACTTAAAATCCTCAAATTAATTTTAAGTTTAAACTTAACGGCTAACAACAAAAAAAAACCTTTTCTTCACAAGACCTTATGAGGGTTTCTTTAGGCTAAGTAAAGTTGGAGACAGGAAGAGGCACTTCATCACCAGCAGGGACTTTACAGATTAGCGAATGCTATGGTCTAATTGTCATTTCATTCATTCCTATATATATCCATTAATTTATCAACAAAAACCTTTGTTCAGAATGCAGAACGGAAATGTTTCCCATTTTTTGAAAGAATTAAAGAAATAATGATTCGGTTCGTTGTACCATTTAATATACAAAGGCTTCGTTGTTTTTAATTTTGTAAGTAGGTTCATGGTAAATCAAAATCTCTATAAGGCTAGCCAAATCCAGTTGCATTTTCCGAAATTTGGAATTTTTCCGTTATACCTTGTAATGCATACATGCTTCTCTCTCAATACCTACAAGTAGTTATGATTATTTTGGTCGGTTAATATATGTACCATACGGTGAGTTCAATAAACCATGTAAAAAGATCAAGTGGATCTGAGATTAGATTTAAACGTGTCCTTCATTTCCTTATTTGTCCAAAAGTCTTAAAATTTATAGTCGTTCATTTAAAATATAGTTGCATTGTTTTAACCAGTTAACGTACTTGGCGTAATGTTACAGGCACAGACAAAACAAATCCTTTACATTCGTAAGTATAAAGTTGACTGTATTTGTTTTGTCATTTTGTAGTTGAAATGCTGAATGGTGTCGTTGTCGTTGTACTTTCTTTTAGCAGAGTGTCTAAACTAAAACCACAAAACAAACTCTTTTATGACTAATGATGGTCATAAGATCGTTTGCTTATTTAGAAAAATCTTTAAATCTTGACCATTTTACTCACACTCTTTTATTCACACACGTTTGTCTGTATGTTTCTTGGGTCATAAACAAGAGCACAGGTCGGCATATGACGTGCTTGTGCAAATCTCAAATTTCATGATCCCTTCAACCTCACTGTGGCAACAAAGTTTCGCCTTGCACTGAGCAAAACCTCAACAGAAGCCATCCGATCAGGATGCTGATGATGATAATAATACGCTCTAATTTTTTCATATAGACGATTTGAGAATAAACTACGTATAAAATAGACACTTTGGACACTATCATATTTTTCCATCTAAATTTTTTGATTCTTCATCCATGTCATGTGATAAGTTTAAACATTAGCTTGTGTTGTGATTGTAATGACTACTTGGTATTGCCATTTCGACTTGACTTTTCATATTTTAATGAGAACCTGGCATAAGGGCTCTTATTTGCGATTCACTCATATTTGATGCGCTCGTGCTCTTTACTTATAACAAACCAAGACCTTCGATTACGTCCAAATTCTTTGTTGGTGTTTCGTGTTCTGCAATATGAAGTAAATAAAAAGTTGGGTGCCCATAGTCGAGTTTTGCGTATTAGGAGTATCATTGTAAATGAGAATCAGTAGAGCGAGCAAAAAAACCTGAAGTCTAGCATTTCTGCTTAAAAAACGAGTACTAATATCGGCAGCCACCTTAAAAACTGTTATTAAGTCATTTTTTTTGCGACCATGAATTCTAATAAAACTTTGACTGCTGTCGAATTCGCTCACACTTCATAACTACATAAGAGCTAGCATAACTATTTTAAGTATATATCCCCCTTGGACGCAAGTGGAATCGAGATGTTGAGTCATTCGTCTACATGAATGACCCTTTTTCCTGTCTAAAAATGTCAAGAAGGACATCAACTGAGAGTTGGAGGAATCTGTGGCGCGGTGTAACAGTTACCCAAGCATCTCATTAGTTTATGTACCAACCACCTTTCCATAAAATGTGAGTTGTATGTTGAATTGTATAAAGGCCTAAGTTGAATTAGATATGCCATGAGTTAGTTTGCATTAAATATAGCGCAGGGCTAACGTGGTTTATTAAGTAAGCAAAGTGTATGAGGCAAACGTGTGATAATTGTATTGAAATCAACTTGATTCCTTAAGAAAACTAATAAAAGTTTAATCTGTTTTAGCAAAATGAAGACTGCTTTACCACGCTACATTTGGCTTAACACGATGATGAATGTATGTTGCGACACGTCAATCAGAAGCAAGATTTTTAAGATATGGTACATTTCATTGTTTTTTCTAAACGCTTATTGTAAACTTATGATGCTTTCGGCGCAAAGAAAGATATGGAACTGAATTGACGCATACAGCAGCGATAAGTAATCGTAATACAAAGCATTACATTGACCACTGTTCTAATCTGACCAGTCACACATTAATTGGGAATTACACGTAGGGAATGGCAAATGGTTTTTAGTAGGCCATTCTACATTCTAAAGTATGCTTCTGCAGCATTTGACTATGTAGTTTCATTTTTCATTGCATAATTGTAATTACTTTGAAGACAAGTGTGATGATGCATTCTGTTGCTGCATAAATTTCACGTCACCTAAATTTACTCAGTGAAGCATCAACTGGTATTGACATGGTAACGTAATCATTACATCTGGCTGTCATGTTAACTGCTGAATATGTCAAACTACAGGTCTAGAAAAATTAATTCAATGTCATGCTCCACAATGGGCAATGTCAAGGTAGGATAGTAATTTTATGAACTTGGTTGAAGAAAATGAAACATGTCTAATTGTCCACCAGCCAAAAATTCATGTAGTTCAAAGTCTTTGCGTTTAAGTATCTAAAAAAGCATGCCTTCCATTCTGCAGAGCAGAACTTGACTCATTGTGCTTGATCGAAAGCATACGTAATTGTGAGTATATCACTTTCTAATGAAAATATTTTCAAAACTATATAATACCATTGAATTGAATCAATTCAGTTGATTTCATTTCACGGAAGCGGTCTCTCCAAAGTTATATTAAATGCGATTTTTTTGTCCATGACAACTTTTATATATGTATGTGTGACTTTATACAAAGATGACGGCGCATTTTTAGAAGCTTTCGGGTGTAAATACTTATTATTCCATTTTACTTAAAATCTTCATTGGTATTTTTATTACTTTTTACAGTGATTACTGGTGCCACTGATGGGATCGGAAAGGCTTATGCCGAAGAGGTAAGAAAATCGTCTACTACTCGGACTATACTGAAACGACACCTATAAGTGAACACGAGTTTAATGGAAGTAAACTGACTCTGGTTGCCTTACATTTAACACTTGGAATAAATTTTTGAGTTGGTCATGCAAATTCTCTTTATGTTCCGAAAGTTTTTGGGGCATATTTCTCGTTCTCACATTATATACCTGTTCTTGTATTCTTTAATATTTTTAAATAATGACCAGGGTCACTTTCAACTTATAAAACCTATTTCTAGTGTCATTTAAACGTATGTAATGTTTTTCATAGATGGCCAAATTAGGCATTGATGTTGTCCTAATCAGTCGGTCTCTCGATAAGCTGCAAAAGGTTGCTAAGGAAATAGGTAAGTAAATTTTGTAAAATGGTAAATATGGTATTTGGTAGTGCAGTCATTTCCATGTTGTATGCCCACCACATGTTATTTATCTCTTACAGAAGAAGAGTTCGGTGTGAGGACTAAAGTTATTGCGATAGACTTCACGCAAGGAGTAGAGATTTACGAAAAAATTAGGAAGGAAATCGAGGGTCTGGAAATTGGAACGCTAATCAACAATGTGGGAATGGCCTATCCATATCCAGAATACTTCTTGGACATGCCAAATGGAGATAAATTGTGTCAAGACATGATCTTTTGCAATGTGATGTCTGTGACCATGATGATGCGGGTTGTGATGCCACAGATGGTTGAAAGACGTCGTGGTGTCGTTGTCAACATTGCCTCCATTGCCGCGGTTGCACCAACTCCACTCATGTGCTTATACGGTGCTTCAAAGGTACGATTAATCGTAATACTTTATTTTATACTTTTAGTAAATATTTTGTTCATCTATCATTCTATTACATTGTATTTTGATAGTCTTTCATGGACAAACTGACACGTGACCTTGTAACGGAATACGCCGATAAGGGAATCATTGTTCAGAGTCTTCTTCCAGGATACGTCGCGACTAATATGAGCCGTATTCGCATTTCTTCATACACAGCCCCGTCAGCAACAGAATACGCTAAAGTGGCCCTCAAGACCATTGGACTTCAATCCCGATCTGCTGCATATCCACCACATCGTGTTATGGTATCATTATTTTTTGTAACCAATAACTTTAAGTCGAGGTTCAAATGGCATACATCTAATTAAATTTTATTTTTTGTTACGTAGCTTTTTGGAATCAGTTGGGGCCAGTTCTTTTTCCCAAATTACTTGTCTCAAGTTAGCTACAGAACAATTCTTCAAATGTGGTTGAAGGCAAAGAAGAACCAGGCACGTCGTGCGAAGGCTCAATAATCCTGTAGGTACTGACAAGATCGTCCTCGATTTATGTTTACCTTTTAACTTGATGTGTGCTCTAAAATTATAAGTAGAACCTAATTTGAAATCAAAAGTGTAATAATTCGAACCCATATACAAATACTTACTACGGCAGTCTAATTCATTTTGAAAAATCATTTTGTTTATTTATGAAATAAGTTGTGTACAACTTAAACTATATAAGAAAATAGTCACGGAAATAATTACTTATTCTTAAACAATATAATTGTTATTTGTATTATTAAAAAAACGTGTATTTTATTTTTTGGTAACCTTGACATCATCAAAGTATTGCCTAGCTTACTTGGTTTTATTAACTATGTTATCTAGTTGCAACAACACATGTCATGTCTGACTGTGTGAGTCACAGTGTGAAAGGACAACAAATTTTTTTATGATGACCAACTTCTTATGTATTTTATAACTTTTGGGTGCTACTGTACACTACAGTTTGGTAAAATAATTCGGATAAAGTTGTATTCCAACCATGTATGCAAATGATATTTCTTTTAGAATTATGTAATCGTCTCTTCCTTTTTGGCTCCTACCGGAATGATGAATAGTGCGAATTGCACAAAAACATATTTTGTCTCTATGCTCTACTAATGCGTATCAATCTGCGGGTAGTGTTAGAAGCGTATAGTGGATTAGCTAAATGGTCGTTGGAAAGTACTCATTAAACTGCATTTGATTTTGAAATTCATTTTGGAAAGAAATAGCGTTCTTTGGTTTACCCGTTAATAAGGAAGTTGATGTTGTTTTATATACATACAGTTTTTCAATATTTTTTCCACATAAAATTTCCTCCTTTCTAATATTTTCTTAAGTTTGGTGGAGCATGAGCACTTTGGAATTGACTGTTGCTCGCTAAAGTAAAGACAATACCGATAATGTGTATACTGAAATATTTTGATATATTGATGTATTAGGTAAAAATTCCTACATTTTTATCGTATTGACTCTTTAAATGTTCAAATAGCAAAGGACGTTTTTTCGTCCGTTGTTCATTTCAAACCCACTATGAAAGACTTGCTACTAAATCTACATTTCCTAATTCTTTTTAGTTGTCGTAGGATTTTTTTGTAATTAAATTTTTTCTAGGGACTAGGCTAAACTGTGTGTATGTGGATTGAATGGTCTCCATGTATCTAATTCTCAAGCAATTTAATTTATGAATTATTGACTCTTGTGTTTTTGTTTCATATTGGAGGGAAGGCGGGGAAAGGTCATTCCTTGATAATATGTTTCGCATTCGACGATTTTATTTTTTCCTGATTAAAGTTTCGCATGAAGCATACAATCTGTCTGTGAGTAGATGTATGCCTGTACCTTTCACAATGAGCGTGAGTGCCAGTTTTAATTTTACTACTTAATTTTAAATTTTATATAATAAATACATACTTCCAGTGCGACGTCTGTCATTGAAATTGACACTTCGGTAGTACACGTATCATGCTGATTACTTATGACTACTTAAAATATACTTCTTAATGATACACGTTTACAAGTTTTATTTTAATGTTTGTCAATGTTACTTTTTTGTCTATGTATTAAAAGAAATATAAGATTGTAAATGCTATTTTGCAAAAATATAAGAAAAAACTTGAAGACATATGTAATATTTCCTATCATATATTACGGAAAGTAAACGTATAGTGTTTATAGTTATGTTAAAGATGGTTTTTAAAAAATGTTGAATCTTAGTATTTATTTTGCTGTTTACTGATCAAAGGACTTTATTTCGCGCACCATGATAGCGTAATACATATGAGTTTTCACGAATCTTTGCACTGCATTTCGTTCATTGCTTCACCATTTACAAGTTTAAAATAAGTACCAAAACGAACAATTAAACTACTAATCATGCTGCAAGTTTTCAGTGTTATACAAATGTTTTTGCATAGCGTCAAGTGTGAATCTGCCACATTTAAGTTTGAATGAAATAAATTGTCAAGTACAGCATTGAAGTTAGTAAATACAAGATGAGACGGCCCGAGGAAAAAAACCGAGACTCTTTAACCAAGATATACAAGTTAATCCCAGATGAACCAATTACGTTATCACCCAAGGTTTCTTTATCCCAATATATGTAGCTGTTAAAAACGTAGCTGAAGGTGGGTTTTAAAGGGGTTACAGCTTCTGGATTTTAAGCTAGACAAGTTTGCTTTCGCATCGAAAATTCGCCTAAAAAAGAATCTTGTGATAGCGTATCGTAAGCACTATCTCGTCCGTTAAATTTTTTCTTGCATCCTCTCTATTAATTCTGACCTCATAAATGCACCTATGTGGTCGAAAAACTATAGAGTTCATACTTGGGATTCCAAGCGCCAAATTTGAAATCGATTGGTTCTCGCGTTCGAGAGTTATGGAGCGAACGGACAAACGTACCGAACATAAATTATATTAAGCTTCGCGAGATAAGCTAAGTGGTGTATTTTGGTTTCAAGGTAATCATGGCTTAATGCATTCTTGTATCATCTTGGTTTGGTAGCATTACAATTTCCCTGCAATTTACTTCCCCATGCTCAATTTCTCCACTCCTTAGTTTCCCCACACATCAGTTTCCATTGAAGGTTTATAATATGAGTGTGTTTATCTGTAGGTAACTATTTTAGGTGCTAGTCTCCTCCAGACAAAGCATATGTATTATGTGTACAATTAGGACATGCCCTTTTACATAGAATAAAAAGTCGGCAAACTGACCTTTGCCCCGAGAAATTCAACCCTGAAGTAAGCTTTCATGAGATATAAAAAAACAAGTGAAATTTTATGAATTTCAAAATAAGTATTCATGAAAAATATAATTGTTTTACTACAAATTTTCTACCTCCAAAATAAATTTTCCAGAATGTTAACGCCCTAATAATACAACGCATATGCATTTATATACGTTATGATAGCAAAATTTAGGGTTGAATTTCTCGGGGCAAAGGTCAGTTTTGCAGGCGAATTCTTATCCAGTGTGAAAGGAATAAGTCGGCTAACAGAAAATACTGGCGTAAAAGTTTAAAATTAAGCAAAGAATTATACAACAGACGTTTTAAATATAATCTTTATGCATTAGTAGTGGTTATATGCAAAATAATTTGAGGTAGGAAGAAAGGAGGGTTTAGGTTTCGTTAGCTAGAAACTTTTTGATATCTGTTAATTTAATTGTGTACATTACGAAATAATTATTTTCCCTGTCTTGGACGTTTCTTATCGGTACATACCAGAAAATCTTGGGCAAATGTGGTCAATTGATGTCATGGTTAATTGTGCTTTCTTAAAATAATTATGGCTTAGTATCATCCAACTTAAGGGCATTATAGGGATAAGTAAATTTAGTTGACTACATTCTTGGATTAAAGTTCTTGGGTTTGATATCTTGGATAAAGAGTCCTGTACGATTCAGACTTTCGTGCGTAACAAAAACACTAATTTGCAATGATTGAGACCATGTTTATTCAACTGTGTTTACTTACAGACATCGTATAGAATAAAGGCACATTTAATAAATAAGTAATATTATTACTCTAACCACTTGATTTATACTCCAGTTACCTGTACAGGTATTCATTAGATAATATTGAATCGGATGGGAGGGTTGTGCTTCCACGCAAACATCTTTCCCGCGGAACTAATTCAAATAGACAGAAGATACACATTTGCACGTATTTCTCCTTCTAATGTAAAAGTAAGTAAATAAGTTTCAAAATACTGAAATCGGTATGCTTTAGTTTACAATGATGATTATCGGTTCAGTCGCTGCATAATGGGTGTAAAATATATACAAATGTTTAGCTGGGCAGACATGTCTTGATATAATTTGTCATTTTGTGGACATTCAAAAACTTTGCATTTTTTGAATTGTTTGCTTAAAACCTATAAATAACGTTTATACCTTACTTAATGGTAAAAAGAGTAATCTGGATGAGTTAATGAATAATGCATACCTCATCCTCATAGTATTGTCCCATTTTTAGTCAGTTAAAGATGACACTATTATGCTTCCACTGTATATAATTTTATAAAGCTTTTACCCGGACATGACATAAGAAATGTCCTTCATAATTTGATGGAAAAAATTAGCCTAAGAATACTTGATATGTTTACAACTTATAAACGCGGTTAAACTTGTAGTTAAACATCAAGACAGGTACAATTTGACTTCTATGACTGGTTTATGACTTTTAGAAGTCTCAATCACAAAGAACGTTTGATACACAGTATGTACATGTTTTACGTTTATATTTATAATTTGTGCATGGTAAGTTCAAATTCCACCAAAATACTCACATTCTTACTAGTTCTATTCGATTCAAAATGCTACAAAGTCAAGCACTTGTATGTTTAGATTTAAAGCTGAATTATTGTAGACAATATCCAATTTTAAGTTCCGACAATAATTAAGCTTAGATCGGGTAAATCCTTTGAGGTATATGCCTCTAATATCATAATCCTTGCTCATGGAGTTAGTGCTGTTAGTAGAAACAGAAACTATAGGCAACTGGTCAAACCAGTATAAAAATTGACATTTAAAGTGTAGCATCTTTCCATCAATAAAGCTGCATATTCTCTCTTTCGAAAATGTAAACATTTCCATAATACTCATAGTTTGCATGCAACGTATAGAAATAAATAGCATAATTTATGCTCTTTGATTTTCCCTGACTTATATTGTTACAACCCTGGCTATAAAATGATTGAATTTCGTGTGTCGGCTCGAATTTTATTAGACTATATTTACAATTAATTTATCAATAGAAGTGATTACTTGGTGGACAAGGTAACATTTGTGAAAAACTAATTGGACTTGTTTCTCGGTAGATCAACATTTTTAGCTTCAGCTCTTCTTAACCTACTCACTCTACGTTCACATTTTGCTTGTTCATGTAGCCCTCATAAACACACATAAAATATGCAGTAGAAAGTGCGGTGAAGCTTCAATGAGTCCAGCAATTCGACAACAAAATTTTGTATGAACATTTAACAGAGGCGGATCTTAAAAGGCTTTAATAGAGGAGGTCTCCGGATTCGTAAATCAATGAGAAGTCAAAGCAAAGGTGTATGAGTGAAAAGTGCCGATCAAATGCTAACCGAAAAAAAGGACATTTGGCTTTTGGACAAAACAATAAACTTCATTTTCAGCTTGTAAAGAAGGTGGAAATTATCAAGTGTGAATTATTTATCACTTTATCGTCGTTACGGGAGGACTGTGAGGCACGCCACATCAGTATCAATATTTAAAAATAGGTAAACATTCTCTTCAAAGCTTCGGCAATAGTAATCATTCCCCTTTCACTGTAATACACCATAAAGCATGAAAATGTGAATTTTTTCGGACAATACATTGTTAAACAGAGTGTTCACAAGCGTTGACATGCCAAAAAACCTAAAGTGCTTAAGGTTTTTTAAAACGCAAGAGCTGGGGAAAAGTGGGTCAGAGGCTGAAGTCAGCAAACATCGATGATGATGACAGTGGACATAACATCTGCAAAGGTGTACCATTATCAGAACTTTTGAAAAATTCTTGTTACGTTGGCGTATGAAAGTCTATTGTACATAAAGAAAAGCTTCTGCTCACTGCGGAATCAACTTAGCAACAAAATGAATAGAACAGTGAAGTGAACAATGTTGCGGAGATGAAGAGGCACTTGCATGCAAAATCCTGCCATTTAAAAGAACTTTGTTCAGATTTAGAACCTTAAAGTATTTACGTAAACGTAGAACGTAATCATCGTGAATCGTGCAAGCCAACATGTGCAGTAACGCTCAAGAGCTGCATTGAATCAGGTTCAGTACGTGAGCAACTGTTGAGCGATGAAGAACGAAACAGCAGCAGCAGCAGCCTTTTCAAGAAAAAAATCACAAGTCTCTTTTCCTCGTAGTGAGCATTGAATCGTGAAATCGTATTATCATTCTTTGACACTACAATAGCTAGTAATAAATACCTGTTTTTGTCGTCTTTTTTTTTGCAAAACCCTTTACCTCTTCCTCCACGGCGAGCCCAACCATTGTTCCAAATTTTTATGACCTTTGGCGTAGAAGAAGAAAAAAACTTGATTTTCAACAATCAAAAAGTCCTTTTATTATATTACGCCCTTTATTCTATTTCGTATCACTTTTTGAATATTTGGTAAATTTTTGCATCTGTGTGTGACTCTCTCGTACCGATCGACCGTGGTCGTCCTTGCACTAAACGTTTTTCAAGATAAGAACTCAATAACCCTTAGATTTTTAAAATCCGTTTTAATAATTTTTGTGAGTTTAAAAACTTTTATGAAGTGAGCTGAAGCGGGAAACATGCTTTCGAGTGGATACAACAACAACACAAGGGAAAACTTAGCTAAGATAAAGGTAAAGAAAATTACTTGTTACTTATCCATCATATCTATTTACGTATTTTCCGCCTTAGATTGTTTCTGCACTTTGTAATTAATGTTATTGAAACGATATCGTTTGTATAGCTCACACATCCCCATCATAAAAACATACCTGTTAATACGTAACTCGCATTCATGATGTATAGAAACGGGAAGTTATGTCTTAAATTAATTTCTACGGGACAGTGCATTAATCTTTGTATTATCAGTTATCAATACATTTTTTATCTACATAGTTTGGATAAATAACGGTACCTGTTGGGTTCGATTTTTTCTTACAAAAGTACATAGATTATCTGAATCTGATAAAGAAAGTTACAACATCATAGGAGTTGGTTTAAGGCGAAAGAAGTGATTCGTACTTGTTATTAACTAGCATTTTTTCCACTTTGAAGGTACTCTATTAATTATGGCATAAAATCGCTCAAGTTAGGAAAGGGCAAGCACTCCAAGATAAAATGAGCCCACTTGACATTACGAAACAAGGTAAATTTTTTCGCGATGTTTGTTGAATCCTTCGGACATCTTATTTTTGAGTATATACGTATCCTTAGAGTACAACAAAACTTTAAAAAATCTAAAGTTCAGTTTTTATCTAACCAATGTTTAGTTTACAAGATCCATTCACCCGCCTCCACCACCACATTCTTTTAATTTTGAAAAATGGCCATTAAAGATTCAATGATTGAACTTCAAACGAAAACGGGCTTTTTGACGGTGAAAAAGAAATCAGATGGATTGATTCTAAAACGATTTTGCGGTGGTTTGGCTAAAAGCGATGAATAGTTTTCATTTTACAGTAATAAAATCAGGTTTTTCTCTTGATGATCAAAAAATAATCATCATATCATTGCATACATAATCAACCATTCCTAAGTCGTCAAGCTTTACTATGAAATTATATGAAATGGTTAGTTTAGACATTACGGTTTTGTTTTTTGAAACGTCTTTTCATTGAATTGAAGATAAAAACGGATCGCATAAAAGGATTCTGTCTTTACTCCTCCTCTTTTTCTTTCATTCCATTAATGCGGGACATTAAAAGTTGAAGATACTGTAATGAAAACCCGTATTTAGGGGACGACAAATACGCAATACTTTGTTTTCTATAGTAGCCAGTTTTTTTCCGTGCAGGTGAATTGTTGCGTTATACAGTATTCTTCAAATCAAATCCTATCAATCATCATCACATAATAATCCTAATAATCCTTATCATCATCATTATAGATAGCATAAAACCATGAAGTCTTTCAATCTATGTACTTACTTCAAGCCACCCAACCCAAAAAAAGGTGCATGGTCGAAATGGTCATTTATAGGAGCTACATAATTAGACGCTTGGTCGTTTTCTACTTACACGCATTGAAACCATTGAATTCGTAATTATCTTTTTACTCTTTCAAAAGACGACGCAGGTGAACATAATATCCGTAGGACCATTTTCATCATCCAAGGGATAGTAATAGCTATGGCGTAACTAATACTAAAAAAGTAATTGCATCGTTCTCACTGAGGCTCTGAACTTCACAGGAATTTACAGTTTCATAAGATGTTGATGGTATTTTTAACTTGCTGAATAGTCAATAGGCAATATTAAATGAGAGGCATTTTATATGTGAAACTCAATTTGTAGCAGTAATCATTTCACCAACTTTTTATTTCCATGTTGTGTCACTTCGTTTGAAACAATGTCTTCCAAATGCTTCAAAGGGATTTTGGTTAGTAATCACGCTCACATTTCCTACATTGTTGCTTGATGATAGATTACCTACGTCTTGTAGCTTTCCCTCTTGGTATGTATTCAGAGGGAGAAAAAAATGGCTTCGGCAAAAAAGAGAAATCTGCTAAGATGATGATGATGAATACGCTGTTGTTGACCAAGCATTGGCAAAGAAGTAAAAGGGACAAAATACTCGCAAATAAGCAAAGATACATACATACATTGGTTCAAAAAAGGCTCACGAGAACTGTTCTGTAACAACAAAAAATATAAATCTTGAAACATTGTGTATAGAGCTAGGTGCTTGGCAAAAGCGCAAAAGATCTGACATACAGCAAGAAAACGTAACAATACTAGGTACTTATTTAGGTATATGGGTAAAGCGTTGCAAATTTATGCATTACGATAAAAAAAACAAGATGAGTGTAATAAGTATAAAGTATCTCTAGTGAGTCAGCAAGCTGGCTTAGCGATTTCAACCTAATAGGAACGCGCATATAAGGCACCCCTACATTACATTTGCATATCGAATGTTAAATTACAGAACGTTCATGCACAAATCTTGTTCTACCCAGTTTTCTATGTAGTTCTTTGAGTTTAAGTAAACGCTGTTGGTTTTGGACAGTTTTTTTCTTACCTGCTGTAGAAGAATTTTTAGCATGATAGAATTCAAGATGAAGTGAATGACGCTACTTTTTTGCAGAGTACTCGTATACGTTCTTCTTGATGGCTCAAATAAAAGAGTAATTGCAGGTTTCTTATTTACATACAACCAATAAGAATATAGGGGAGCGACAAGTTTAATATTTTGAAAAAGTTGCCTGGTCAGTTTTCCGAAAAATTGAAGAGCAAGAATGTGGCTAGCACTGATTCACGAAAATGGATAGAGAAGAAATCCTTGTGGTTGCAAAACTCAAGTTTTTTCGTTTACAAAGCTTACATTCTACGCCTACAATACCTGTGGGATTTCTTTTTGTGTTATGACGATTCTAGGCCAGAAATTGCTGGAGGGGATGAAAATTCCCCATCGCTTCAACTTGAGGAAAAAAAATCGCAAAGTGTCCGTCTCTTTTTAACCTTCTATGTTTCTGCTGCTAAGCTTGTGAAGAGCAAAATCAACTTAAACTTTGTTTGATTATGCTGGTCTGGTGTCTAATCGAAAAAACGCTTTGCCATTTTAAACAGGTACCTACTCATAATTATGCGCAAGCATTATAGAAGTAAAGAAGCAGAAAATAAAGCTGAAAGCTTCAGGACGAAGCTATTCCAAAGAATGTAAAAAAAGAAAGGGTAAAAGATTCTTTAAACACAATCGGAAGGATTGGATTTAAAAGAGAACTTTTAAAGACTTGTCAAAAGGAGAATGCCTGTACCCAAAAAAATCGCACCTAAGTTTTACTGCAAAGATTTACATGCATAGCAGTATACTTTGAGCGAAAAATAAGTTTACGTTGCAGCTAATGCATCAAAGGAAAATGCAAGCCACTTATAGAAATATTTTCACTTCAGGCGTAGTTTTTACCATTTTAAAGTTATTTAACGACACATGTAAATTAAGCAAAATCTGAAATGCTGTGAAGTGCAATGCGATGCTTACTAGTTATAACACTTAGCTTATCTAATATGCCCATTAATTAAGGTTATAATCTTGCATAACTGAAATCCTCTCCTGGCGCCTCAATAACTGATCAAAATGCTTAGGTCAATCGTTGTTTATTGTGTCAATAATAATCTGTCTACAAACTATAATATGATGCTCAACGACAGATAGGTAGACCGACAAGTAAATACAAATCCACACGTAAGCTTCAAAGCAACGAATCAAATATAGATATGTATCTTTGAAACATTTGCGGGTTATATTAGTACTTAAATTTATTAAATCTTTATACACAAAAATTAAACAATTTTATGTCAAAACCTAAATATTTTTCCTATGAACACTTTGCTATGATCACGAGAGATTCACGCATCTCTTAGATAAAGTATAATCTTTGTGACTTTTTTTTAATGTGATAACGTTTTAAAGGTTTTAATAGTTTGCTCTGATTTATAGCTGAAAATTTTCGACGTGATGATTTGAAATGCAGAATAAAACGAGTTTTTAAAATGAAATCCTAATTGCTATTGAGGTAACAATGCTACAATAAACCTTTTTTCTGGCAAGATTACTGTATTATTTTCTGAAAATAAACATCATTTATTAGAGTCAAAAACGACAGCAGCAAACCTGTTGCTTCCCTAATCGTAAGTTTCGTGCAGACCCCATCCATGCATTATTCATGTATTGAGAAAAACGGAAGAGAAGAAAAGTAAACAGGATTAGCGCTGCTCAGAAACATAGACTAGCCATACCAAATGTATAAATGTATGAGTAGTTAGATTGTATGCGCCGATTTAATTTAAGGTACGAATCCAACGATACGTTAATACATTTAAAATGTATGCCTGATTTTTTTTACAAACATTCAGCACTTATTATACTTGTAGAATAAATATATCAAAAATTTATTCGAAAAAGTATTAATAGTTAAAGGTAATACTGTGTCAACATGAAATGGTCATAAATGTTAGGAGTAGCAATAAAAATCTTGAAAACTCATTTATTTTTAGATTCAATGTTTTATATGATGCAATGAATACATGAGTAGTAGTAACTTAACACCTTTTACGTAACGTTGATGAAAATAAATCTAAAAGACGAAAGCGAGATATTGTTAAATGGCAATGGCATGAGGATTAAAACAAGAATCATTACTTATATATTACATTCATTAAGTAGCCATTATCTTGAAAAAAAGGTCAGACGAGTAACATACTATGGAATAAAAATTTTACGTTGTCGCCGAGAGAGCAAAGGAGCAAGTGTAAAGTCTGATACGTTGAATACATATTACATTGGCGCATTCGTCTCTGTAACTTTGATAAGTAAACCTGGGAAGCTCTCTAAATATTATGCTAAAGCAACTTTTTCAGTGTTGTAAACGGTTAAATAGACAAGAGTTCACATCTTTCTCAAATGTTTTATTCGGCATCATTTCCCTTGTCCACCAAGGAAACTAATTTTAGTAACCTCGTGATATCTACTTTTACGGCGCGAAAGCTTGCTATCTTTTTGATGTAAGTAAATGAGGCCGTTGAAATATTATGTCTCTGGGAATGGTTAAAAAATAGTTACTCTGTGTCGTGTCAATCATTCATGAACTTTTTGATGACTTGAGCGTTTTACCAGCAGTGGAAATTCTTGCTTACTCAGCTTTTTTTTCATTTTTATTTTCAATCATGTATAATTTAAAATTTACTGGAAAAAAATTTACCGAATGGAATGAGCGCCTTCTAAAGCATACTTTTCTTTAAAGAATCACATCTTATCTCTTAATTGGACGTGAAGTCATGACAGGCTAAATTCATTGAAAGAAAAAAATGGTTATATTGAAAGCCTCCGCATGTTTACTTACATATTTCTCACGTAGTGCAGCAAATCATCATCAACCTACCTTTTTCAGGAATATACCTACTTTCAAAGTAGTGAAATTGTTTACGGCTTGCAATAACCCCTGCTTAAAATCCAATTCCTTACTCTCGATCTATACATTAGTATATGCATCGCGTGTGTGGCAAGGCGCAATTAGAAATAAATTAGCTTGACTGTAACTTCGAATTTTTATTTGTGATTTATCTGTTTTCTTATATGGATTTGTTCAAAATATCCATTTTCCATTCATGGTATACGCTTTGAAAGACTTACGCGTTCGCTAAAGCGTTTCCATTTTAGAGCAAGCGTAAATTTCGCATTAGTTCGCCACCGCAAAATAAATCTTTTTTCTGTGGCGTAAGTGGTGGATATAATAGTTTAAATATTTTTTGGCCATTCTTTCCAAGTTTTGTATTTTTTAGCCTAAATTCTACCTCTTATTACTATTACTTTCCAAACTGAAACAAGCTCATATAATAATTAATTGTTACTGATAAAAACGCGACTTGAATAAATTTTCATGGAATTTCTTATATCAAGTAAAAAAAATAATGAGGGTAGACGTATTCACAAATGCTTGTATAATCGTGGAAAAACCTCATTATTTCCGCTGGATAAAAATGCGGTTTATGAGCTTTTAAATTCGTAGCAAAAATATCTGCGAAAACATGAAAACAATGTAGTGGTGCAAAACTATCAGTTTAATTGTAGAGTTCCGAGAATTAATTTGAAGAAAAGCGTAATAAAACACCATCAATTCAAACAAAGAACCAAGCTCGGACGTCATACTATGGAGATAAGCAAAAACCAAATACGATTGCTATATCTTTGACGTAAAAGTTACCCCAGTTTCTGTTGTTAGGGATGGATTAATCGTATGAGAAAATTATGAAGCGTTAAAATTCCGGTTTTCTCGGAAATTTTTCACATACACGCCAACTTTTCAGTTTATGATGTCGATTTTTATTTTTTTCTAGAAAAAACTTGCTTACGTTTCCCAAACAGACTAATCAAAGGAGTCACATTCATGCTAGAGTAATTTTTGCAAATAAACAGGACAACTGAATCATTTTCTAGACACTGCGCCTTTGTCCCTGTCCTTGATAACTCAACCAATGACATCTTTACTGCGCATTCCATAAAGTTCCATTTGGAATTCATAGATATCTACTAGAGACTCCTAAAAATCAGAGTTTTTTTTCGAACATATTTACAAGCTGAGCATTTAGAGATTATGTAATTTCTAGCTACATATTGTAATCGATTCTCATCTCCAACGCTATCTCTTTTTATGTAACGATTGGTACCTCAAATCTCTAAATGAACAGAGTTATGTGTTTTAGATATGTATAGCACAACTCCTCGTGCATTCCCCACACATGCCAATCCTGAACCAATTTGCTCGACCAGCTTTACAAACACAAGCTTGTAAAGCAACGCTTTAGAATTTGTCTGAAACGCAATTTATGCCACCTTGTTAAAAATGGAAAGTGATATTGTTTGTTTGAATATCAAACTTTAGTTATCAAAACCATTATAGAATTTTAAACAAAACCACTTTGATAATTTTTTTGTGTGCTACAGTGATGAATTTTGTATGTGAAGGTGGGGGTAGTGGCTTAAAATCTAACAATATACATATTATATTTGTGCACGAGTATAGAAGATCATACCCATGAATCGTAATGGGGAGATAATTTAAGTAATATGTATTCTTTACAGGGAGTCAGGTATTAGAATTTTTTCAGAGTAAACGACTGACGTCATTTTAAATTATATTCTTTAAAGAAGAATGAAAGTCATTCTTGCATTTAGAACGCTTTATTTCTGCCATCATTATGAGACCTGCCAACAAACTAGATTACGTGGAGAGCACATAAGAACACTTTAAAACAGTCTTATCGTCTATTTCGCCAAACAAACAGTGATGATNTCTATTTCGCCAAACAAACAGTGATGATTATGATTAAATTGTTTAAACCCCAGCTTTATTCTTATTACGTGGGTAACTAAAAAAAGACCACTCTTTTGTATTGTGAATCTTACGCTACAAACTTAGCCTCGCTTTTGTGGTATCTGTAGGCAAAACTGTTTTCCACTATGATTGTCCAACATAACAAAGTCATTATAATTAATTATGCTTGAACATTACCCAACTTACACTTGCATTTTAACGTCCTTACGCTCTCGTGGTTTTTTTGTGAAGCTTTTACGCGCTTAAAGACTTGGAATGTGGTTAAATGCAGAATCCCAGTAGTGCCTTTATTGGTTCATGTTCCTAAAGTCGCGTACTCATAAGAAGGGAATATATTTTAGGGAAAACCAGAGTCATGCACAATCACTCGCACTGTTAGTGCAGGAGCATGCCCTACAGATTTCCTATCACGACTTCACTTGTCTTCATGTTAAATAAGAGACGTGGCACGATTAGCAAAATACAATGTGTTTTATCTACAACGATGAAAAATCAGGTATACCATAAGGTACTAAAAAGGAATGCCTCATCTTTTGTTATTTTGCAATGGGAAAGTCCTGCATGAAAAAAATACTGAATTGCGCAGAACATCATCTCTAATATAGTGATGAGGAGTGGCTATTTTTGCATGTATTAATAGACTTTATAGATTCAATGTTTTAATATTTTTTGTCTATGAAACAATCATTATGTAATAAGTTATGGAGATTAGAAAGTAAAGTACGTACGTAATAATTTTTCATAAAATATATTAAGCAATACAAGTTTTATTTTTTCCTTATAAAGCAACAATTATCACGTTTCTCAAAGGATTTAATCAGATATTAGTGAGCATTGAAGGACTTTGGTGAGTTCAATTGGCTTAAATAGATTGATCAAGCAGTTTACAAAAACCCTATGCTGACCAGCTAAATAATTATATTTTCCTCGTAATAAATATCTCAATGGTTCATCGAAAATTAGAGGAAAAAATAATTTTATTGTATGCATGACTAACTTTGTACCCAGTTTCTGATTCATATGACTTACATAATTCGAACAATACTCGTGTAAAACGATTGGCAAAAAAGAAAATAAGGAAACATCACTCTCAACTATACTCTTATTTATTGGACCGTAGCTAGATTCAACTTAAAAAAAATACATTAGAGGCTGGTTTTTTGCAAGTAGAATTATTATGAGTCATAAATTTGTCGTCGTCGTGCGCACAACTTTTAATGATGTACTAGAAAAAACGGCACTAAAATAAGATAGTATTTAGTTATTAAGCACATATCTAATCTCTGAACGAAAAACTGACTGGTTGACTGACAGCCTCATACTGCTTCTTCAGGAGCCAATTTTAACTTTGAAAACGCCCAAAATATACATACATCTTGCTATAATCTATGCTTATTATGAAACCAGAATAAATACTTAGAATTAGCCAAAAAAAAATTTGAACTGGAGATCGTAAAATATTTTCGATTCACAAAACTCACACATTTATTTCCCTGGTTCTGTTTAAGTCATGAAAAGTCAATAAATATTGGATGACATGTTAGAGATGAGATTGAAATTTAAACAAGTTGATAAATTAAGGCTTCTTTTTTCTCTTCGGACTACCTAAAGCGAAAGCAATTTATTCCTTGGAATGTTGTCGCATTCCATTTATGCGCATATATGTATGAATTGCTCATTATGAAAGTGAAGATATGTTTGCTTCTATTTTTCTTTTTTTTTCACGTGAGTAACTTATTGCGCACTTTTTTCCTCCTCCTGACGACCTTAATCTGTAGTACAAAAGAAAACTAAACGTACAAAATTATATTTTGCTAGAGTTCACTCATTGATCTCAGTCAACACCTTAGTATCTTACAAAAACGTAATTTTTTAACGGTAAACATTTAGTCATACATGAGATTCATTCACAAAATCGACTTGGTGGGACACGCATGCACAGAAAAAGCGAAGATCATTTGTCATCACTATTGTCATAAAGTACTCCTGACACAATTCCTCATCCAAACGCAGTAAACGAACGTCTTCCTTCTTTGAAAATCTGCAGAAGACAAATAAAAGGTACCCACAATGTAATCGTAAGTACAAGGCTCGGTGCTGTGATGAGCAACATTGCAAATTTCACTTTTCCTTTTTCTAGGAAATACGTTCTCACTGGTTTTGCAACTATCGCACTTGATTGCTCTTGGAGGTACATAGTGTGCATTGTATATCCCTATTTTTGGACGGAGGCTTGATTATTGTCATCAACTCCCCAATAAAAGACTTTTCGGGCAGAAAAGCACAGGCCGAATTAGGCATAAATAATACCAAATGAATGAATGAATTTTCATTATTATTGCCTTTGCACAGAGGGAAAAATTGCTTGGGGAAGTTTAAAGGTATTCATGCCGCAATAATGATGATGATTATTATCATGACTTTTTATCCTTTGTAAGGCAGTAGTGATCTCACGTACCACGCATTGAATATCTACATTGAGCTACTTTACATCCACCGACCAAACTATTCAGATGTACTTACCGACTAACAATGGCACAAAGATGTGGAATGATTGTATTGTGTTCGCCACAAAAATGACAATTGCAGTCGAAGCATTCTTCTTTTTAGAAAATTTTACTGTCTTACTGAACTCTCTGTAAGAGCCATTGTGTTAAGCCGAAAAGCACTATGTACTAATCCTCATCCCATTGAAGTTGCATATCATTATCACAAAGATGTAATATATTGGTGGTGATATAATTAAACTTGCCAATAAGCAAGCGTTGAGCGAGGAGTAAACTTATTCCATGGTTTCTTGTGATGGTATGTGTACATAATGTGGAAAATTTTCGTCTTGAAACAAGTTTTAATAGAATGTGGGCCCAACAAAGCTAAGAGCAACAGTGTAAGAATGGGCGATGCTAGTAATCCTGCATCTTTTGCCATAAAATATAAAATCGAGCAGTGAAAAGAATTTAAACTTATTAATCGCTCCAACTCTTGTATATTTTCAAACGTGTATACGGATCACTATGTATCTGAGCGTACGCGTACTTGTAGACTGATTTTTTTAGTTGAGGCTCTGACGCAGAAACCTGTAAGATGCAAACTACTCAAAAGATACACACTTAAGCAATTCGACCCAGACCATCTATTCTCAAACTTGAACGAAGCGTAGTCTGTGGAAGTCACAAAGTGACTTGTGTCGGTGCTCTTTATACATGAATAGAATTTTACTTGTTTTGTGTTTACTCATTTTATCACCTTGAGGCGTTTGTCTTGTGAAAGCTAATAGGGCTTTGAGTGCTGGTGCCTTTGTCCGCTTTGATAATTTTAATTGAATTTTACGGTTCACCAAATCAATTTCAGATGGAAGAACAGACAGTTCCATCGGCCGGCTTTAGCCCACAGCCAGAATACATGAATCCAGACTCCAACAATTATTACGGTGTGGTTCATCATCACCAACAAGGTGGACAACAGCCGCATCCACATAACCCACAAAATCAGCAACATCAACAACAGCAACAACAACAATTGCATGCGACAATGAATGGATTTGATTATTCAAATTTAGCTGACTCATTTGATTTGTCTCTTTTGGGGGATTCTTACGATGATAAAGATATGGCAACAGTGCCTTCTCCGTCGTCATGGAGTCCTATTGGAGCGCTGGAACCGAATGCTTGGCAAATGTCATTTTATGCAGCCAGTCCACCAGATTTCCGTGCATTCTCTCCAGATTGTAAGCCATTCAGAGGCGATCAGCAAAACAATGGAAAGAACAACGGTGGTGGCAATGTTCCAACGAATGAAAGCAACACTCCGCCACCACCGCAGATTTTGGACGTGATGACCTACCCATCAAATGGACCAGCAGCAGGTGTTGCCAGTGGGGCTAACGTCGCTTCTCCACTTTCTATTGTGGATCATGATGTTTGCAACAGGAACAATATCTTGTTGAGACAATGCCTTGAAGACAATACTTTCATTGAAAAGTACAACTTCAAGCCTTTGGATTTGCCCATTACATCTTTACCCAATGATATGGAGGCCACAATGGTTAGAAATTTTTTGCATAATCATTCGAATGTCTAATCTATTGAAAACCATTTTATGATTATCTTTTACACTAATGCCGAACCAAGAAGTGGTTTAATTGTCGCCAGGACGCGTCAAACGTAATAATAATCCATTATGACTACACACCTTTTGTTATTGCGACATGTCATCATCGGAATCACCTTTTTATTGTCTACGCAGTCATATTTTCGTATGATGTGCGTGTCATTTGCACCATTATATATTTTTGAAAGGGTGGTGCAATAAGTCACCTTTTTTTCTGCGGTGTTGGTGTCAGTCTGCCTCTGTGTGCGTGTGAAAGGGTCCATCAGACAATTAAGCTTCATTCCTTTCATTATTGCCATTATTATTATGAATATAATAGAAAATCATAAAAGATAATCCTTTGTCGACTCGTCAAAAGGAACAAAATAGTAGGAAGACGAGTGTCGTCACTATTCTCTATCCATCCTAAAATCAGTCCCGGCTTTCAAGATGTGTCTTTCTCTTTAATACCTTTAATCTTTAAAGGAAAAGACTCTAGCAGAGTGAAAGAGCAGACAAAACATTCAGCCAAAATAGCAAAGAAGTCAGAGACAGTTGTAAAAGATTGAAAGTAAAATCTCTCAAACGACGGAATGATGACTAATGACTTGCATTACCCCCCACACGCGACACAAACACAGACACACACACGCAGATTTCCGCTTTATGTTGATACTTAGATGAATATCACGAAGCATTGTGATTTTGACCAAATGAGCAATTTCATTTCAGCCCTTTACCAGAGAGATTAAGATGATGAAGATGCTTGCGGTGGTGGTAGTTGCATCCCTCAAAATTATTATTATGTATCGGCTTCTACTACTGAATGAATTCAGATTACTATTGTATACGATCATTTCATTTTAATGATTCTCCATGTCGGTTAAAGTCGGTGAACCTTACCCGCCACCCCTCCTACAAACTGTCAACTTGATCTCTTAGAAACTTTGATAAATGAAGTTTTAATGTAAAAAAATCACACACATTAGAAGGAGCCCCTGCTTACTTTGTTTATATTTTAAAATTTATTTTAGGAAAACAGCAATGTTCCAACTGGAGCTACCAATGCGGTGGGTAGCACCACCTTGGAGCTGAATCAGATCGAGCCCGTGTTTAACCTCGCCTACGAGCAGATCATTTCCGATATTCAGAACACTTGCAGAACTCTTGTCATCTCACCAGGTGAGCCAAACATTAAGCGATTTTCTTTATTCTCCCTATAAGGACTTTGGTACGTATTCATAAAAGACATGAATGAATTGTAAGGAAAGAGATTATTCGCCTATGTCTCTGTAATTTTATCCTCCCAGTCGATTTCACTTTTTATGTTTACAATGTGGCCAAAATATTACCCTTTCCTTCCCAAGAAGTAGACAAGAATATTTTTAAGGTATGGTGGTCGGTTTCTCAAGTCTTAAACAGAAGCGAAGCATTCGTCACGTTCATTCCACAGCTAAAGCTTTAAGTCACTCACAGAATGTAGGCGTGGAGAAATAGTTTTGAGTTCACCTGCATACTTTTCTTAACAGAACACAGGTATGCAAGGCCACACGAATATTCACTCTTTGATGCTCTTGTTTCCTTGTCAAAGAAAATGTAAAACCGCTTTCTGACTCAATTCGGAGGAAACGATTAACAATTAAGGGATCAAATGAATATTAGAAAAAAAATAGCCCATTTAAGTACTCTTTAGCATAAGATTCCTTCCCACAAAAATAGAAATGAAAAATAGAGATTGATCAACATTTTAGGTAGAGAATACTTGCAAACAAAGAAAATCACTTATTTAAGGACAATTATAAAAAAAGTCTCAAGCTCATTAAATATGGATGGACCATGGTTATGTTTGCTACACACAATTCGATCTTTTGACCTTGATGCAATTTTTTGTTAGTGTTTTTAAAGACAACAAATAGCTAAACAAAAAGGTGTGGTGTTCAATGTAGTTACGCTGATTATTTATATAATACAGACGACTCCTTTTTTATGTCGATATGAATTTCTCAGAATTCTATTCCAGTTTTTTGTTCTTACATTCATCGTTTCATCTCGTGCATGACCATCCATACCAAATTTAAAAAAAAAATAGTTCTAGTCGATACTTCCAAAAATTTTGTGCAATAAAAAGGCTGTGCAAGTTATTACAATGAAATAACATTTTTGAAAAAAGAGAATAAAATCATGAGAGGTATTAACTAGAGTGAAGAGATCCGGATGCAAATTTTGTGATTTTTAGGATCCAGTTGATATTAAAAATGATATGATATAATACAAGTACTAGATGATGATGACGAGATGAGTATAAGAGTTGTGGATGGGCGGACATCCTGGAAAAAATTAGACTGTGCGTTGACGCTTCGAAATAGGCAGAACAAATCTTTGATGCTTGAAATGATGAATGGATGGTCGAGAAGAGAGTAAAATTAGTAATGAACAATGCCATTTAAATATGACTCTATCCATCATTGTAAAGTCATATCACAAGCTTCCCCAAGTAAAATGTGAGATGTACCCGGATTTCGATTAGCTAGCGAGCGAAATTTTTGAAGATGAAAATTCCGAAAAAAGATTTGATAATAAAGAATGACGTAACGAGGATGAAACCATAGAGTCTTTGATTGACCGCATATCATGCAAGGGAATCTCTTTCATAGAATGATAGTGTTGACGCAATAATAGTTTTTTTTCTGCTTTGCGTTCATTGGTTTATCCCCTCACGTAGTTTGCTCATTGGCAAAGAGGGAAATTTCAGTTTTTTAGCAATAAATATTTGAACTCTGTATCGCTTCTTATAGACCCCATGCAGTGGTCGGTTGAAGATGTGCAGTCCTGGCTGTGTTACAGTCTTACATCCTTCTCTCATGAGCGCGGAGCAAATCCTTCCTCTGCCAATACAACATCAACTACTGCGAACGCAATCCGTGCCCTCTGGAATATTGACGGCCAACGATTGTGCTCTTTAAGCGAGGAGGACTTCCGTAGGAGAGATCCTCTCAACGGAGAGAAGATTTTCGCTAACTTAGAGTTGCTGAAAATGTGGAAGTGCTCTGCTGAGTTCCAACAGCCGCACAGTCAGCAACTATCTGGTGTGAGTTCTTCACAGGTTGACTCCAATGGTCAAGCACAACAGCCCTTCGACCTGGGCCAGATTTTACTGGCAGCAGGTGCTGCAACTGCAGGAGGCGTAAATGGAGCTTACAGCAATTCTGGATCACCTGTATCCAGTATGGAACAGTCTCCAGCGCCCTCCTCCAGTTTCGTGGAAGATATGAAAGTTGAGCTCGATGATTCTCCAATGCAACAAGCTACGCAAAACCAGGCAAAATTCTCAAACCCTTCTTCAGTTGATACTGCATCATCTTCCTCTCTTTCAGTGCGACAAAGCGATGGTAAGACTAATTAATATCACACCATCTAAAACTAAACCATAGAACTAGAATCAAACTTAAAACCATGCGAGTCAGTGTTCTTTACTGCAAAGCTTGTGAACCTACTGGGAGCTTTAAAAGTTGCAGAAATTTTCATTCAGTCAAGGCAAACCCACAAATCTTGAGCATAGTTTAAAACAGAGTAGGGAATGGGGGCTAGTCAGTTCGATTAACAGTGCCTTAGGTGAAGATCCATAGATTATTTTACATATCCTTTGATACTACGTAGAAAAAGTGCCTATCAACGGAGCACCAACATACAGTAACTATTGAAAAGATGAGTTGAGGTCCACGAAACAATTTTCTGGTCTGTTCGAAGTTCGCATCTACATTCATTCACTCATACTTTAATATATGCTCTCTTTGAATTGGGCGTGTCACCTTTTGTTATAAAATCCGTATGAGATCAATTTGCATGAAATTATTTTAAAGACGAGTTCAGATGCTTCCTAGATAAAATGTAGTTTGACGAGCAAGTAAGAGGTACTGCTTTTACTCATAGTTTACAATTTAAGCAGTTTTTATTGTTCCATACTGATTTATTTTATGAGTGCAGAGAATAACATGGAATTCTTTGAACTGAGCGAAACTAAAGCAGTTGTGTACCTTTTGAAACGTGAAGGTTACACCAATGGTCAAGCTCATTTTCCCAAGAGTATTGCTAAGAAAGCATTCCAGAAATGCCTTTTCCCATCATACATCGCTCGCATGGCTAGCATCTACGAAAATCCGCACTGGACATAGTACAGAGGTCATCAGTTTGCCTCTTTTAATTATATCTGTTAAGAAGAAAAAAATACTTGAGCCAAAATTTAGCAACTTTAAACTGAACGCTACTCAAATCCACTATTCATTATCTGAAAATGCCATTTTATTTGAAGCAAAATTTTGATTTTTCAGTTTATAAATTAACACTCTACAAAGTACATGTTCTGAAAATGGCGATAAAATAAAACTGATTCCTTGCGAATGAGGAAAAGTTGAAATACAAGTCTGTGAAAAGTGGTTGGTGGCATGATACCAAACTCCGCCTCCTCTCAGTCTTACAGCGCAAAACTGAGGAAAACATGTTGGCATTTACTCGAAATAATTGCAATATATTCTTGTTTTGAATCAAAGCCTTTGCATAAAAATTAAGCGATAGTAAGTATACTACATGAAATTCGGCTTGGTCAGCCTAGTCGGTATGAGTTTAAGGTGACACGTATTTGAAATTTACTCGTGATAGGTGGAAAATGTACAAAACAATCCTTGTCTTAAAGGAGCTATAGAGTTCTTTTTGCTGCCCGGATATAAAAATTGTGTATGTCATGCTATCTCTATACCTCATAATATACGTACTTTACTTTGGTGGGCTAGCAAAGTTGCAGAATTTAGTTATTTCCAGACTTGAAGATATAAACGCAGAGATTCATTTTAACTATACCAAAATAATGAAATATTATATAGAGCTCAAACTGATGCTTTGAAAACATGCACATTTATTTGAAAAGATTGAGCAAACTCTGATGCATATCTGAAAGCCAAGTTTGCGTCCAAACTTTTTATCGCTTTTCTACAAGTTAGGTTTATGGAATCTCTTATGTAGTGTAAGGTACCTCATTTTTGTAACATTCGGATCAAAAATCTTCACAGTCGTATGCTATAAAGTGAGAAAATGTTGGCTACATTCTGCAAAAAATGTGATGCCCCCATCTAACTTTTAATCAGCTATGTGCTTTCTTTTCGCCGTTGCTCAATCAAATTTAAAACAAAAGCGTTCTGAATGCTAAACCATTGTTGACGATGTGAAGTGAAAACTCCCTCTTTATTCGAGTCGTACCTCGGTTTGCATGTCTTTCGTTTTGATGAAGATGACCTTTTCCATTTGTGTACCACCTGAGACGATGATGATGATGTGGATGATTTTTGAGATAAACTTTCTGATTATGATGATAGATGATAATGATGAAAAACGAGTTGTGGTTTAAATTTCGAATCAATTTTTTTTGCTAATAGTTGTTTTTTTTCGAGATGCTTGACTGAGTCTCGTCCACCATCTTGTTTTTTTACTCCTGGCTGCTTAAAAAAATCACACAGTTTCATGCTGAGTTCTGCGCTTAAAACGTGGAAAGTCCTTGAAAAAATTGCGCAGATCATCATGATCTTGGCGATGGGGACGGCTTTGTCCAATTTGCCTACGTATTCGAAGCAAGCTTATCGAAGGATACTAAGGCGAAGTTTATTATGCCTAATGAGATTTATAAATGTAATGCTTAGCAAAAAGGAGTGGCTTACAAGCTGATTCGGTTCATGCTATAATTATTATGTTATCATGTGTAATTTGGAATTCATGTAACCGTAACCACACTTTAGAACAAGGGATTCATTTTGCTTTTCGCTGGAAGACTTTTACGATTAGAAAAAAGCTTTAAAATAGAGACTTCTAAAAGTTGACTTGTAGCTTGCAGAAATGACTTATACTTGTAGCCTTGACTTCTAGCATCAAATCTAGAAACCAAAGTTACACGCAATTGGGAAAAACCTCAACACCGTCACGAGAATGACTTGTGCTTGTAGCCTCATTATAAGGGGAACGTTGATACACTCAAATATTTGGCGGGATTCAAAAAATTTTCTCCTGTTGAAAAAAGAGTATCTAGGTTTATTGTTTACTATTTTTTTTATCGCCAGCTGATGCTACAAGAAAGCAATGCTGCATGAAATGACAATTCAAAATTTAGAACTCCGTAAGTTACAAGTCAGAATATTTGGCGGGATTCAAAAAATTTTCTCCTGTTGAAAAAAGAGTATCTACGTTTCATTGCTTATTATTTTTTTATCGCCAGCTGATGCTACAGGAAAGTAATGCTGTATGAAATGACAATTCAAAATTTAGAACTCCGACGTAAGTTACAAGTCAGACTTCTGCTTGTGCTTTTACCTACAAGACAATCTTACAATCCGAAGCTTCTGATTTAGAAGTCTCTAATACATAGTGTAGTCCATGAGCTGTGTATTTAATAAAAGTAATTATCAAAAGGACTTGGAAACTAATTCTGGAATTACATTACCCAATACAAATGAACGCATGCCTAACAATAATGTTTTTCGACGAAGAACGACGTTGCGCTTTGCAGAATTCGTCGTTCAGGCCATTTCTTTGTGAATATTTTCTTACCTCGATTGAATCCACTTGCGAGTGGCGAACTTATAATTTGGAATTTGTAAATCAGGTTTTTTCCTCCATACATAGATACTTAACTAGAAGCTACGTTCTAACAAGTTTTTATAGAGTAGAAGAAAAAAAATCTTAATACATGACACAACGACCTCCTTTTATTCCAACCCAGCGCAAAACTTTTTTCGAAGAAGGAGAATTCTTACATTGCAAGGTAGATATTACTTTTAAAGGGATGAAAAGGTATTAGCAAAGTATCGAGAAAACAAGTCCGAGCGGATTTCATAGATTTTCATAAGCAGTTGGAGGTTAAATGAAACTGAGTTTTAGACTTAGTCTTAAGGCTCATCTAGCGCAGCAAGCTTCTTTTACACAATTTGGTTTATTTAGGAGAACCGATAGTATTTTTGTGGTAATTCAAGATATCGAAGTATAATACTAACCGTATAATATTTAGATGGTCGGGATTATGATTTTAAGGTAACCCAAGGTATGAAACTTTAAGCGTGTGTGTTGAGTAGATGCATAAATTATTAATCACACTGATTTGTCGTTATGATTACCATAAAGTAGTTTTTTGTGGTTTGGCCAAGTCGCGGAATTCTGCATTCTTGAAAATAGTCATGGCTAAGCCTGCCAAGTATTGGTATGTAGTTAACCTTGGCAAGAAAAGCACAGAATTTCGCATTATATTTTAAAATAAAATTTATGCCATGACAATGATTTCATTCTTGTGCGTGTAATGAACACTGTTTTTACAACCTAGATGCATAGTAAATATTTGCTAGTTTTTGCTGAAGTTTGATTCAAAATTTATTGTTGAAATGTGGTATCTCAAGTTTTGAATGTTTTTTGTCCTTCAGATGATGACGAAGAAGAAGATGAAGAAGAGAAACCTGCGCCTGGTGTTGGCAAAAAAGCTTGTGGCACTAAGAATGGAGCTCATATCCACTTGTGGCAATTCTTGAAGGAGCTGCTTGCCTCTGGACAACAACACGGTACTTGCATACGATGGTTGGATCAAAGCAGGGGTGTTTTCAAAATCGAAGATAGCGTTCGAGTTGCACGCCTCTGGGGAATCCGTAAGAACCGTCCAGCAATGAACTACGACAAACTGTCTAGGTCCATCCGACAGTACTACAGGAAGGGAATCATGAGGAAAACCGAACGATCTCAGCGACTGGTGTACCAGTTCTGTCATCCTTACGGTCTCTGAAATCCTTCATCGGATGGACTCTTTTTATAAACCCTGTTGCTAAATTTTGTTAGCGTTACACATTCCGTTACTGCAGTTTTATGCAGTGCCTCTTCATTTTCTTAGGTTGTTAAGGAAAGGGAAGATTATTTTGTATTATGTATATATACTTTGTTAGATTTAATTGATTCTCAATATCCATCCACTCATCGAATGAGATTAGAGCACTAAAACGATAAAAGAACAGTATCGAGAACTTATTTTTTGAATAATTCTTTGGATTTGAAATGACGAATTTGGTCAGAAATAACATTGTCCGTGGACTCGCGTAAAACTAGACAGTTAGTCTGGTGGTGTAGTTTGTAGTACCAGGTATAATGGTAACCATAATTTCATTAAACCGTAAAAATAATGGAATCTTATTATTAGAACACTATTTCAATTCTTTCGCAACGAGCTTTAATACTCGGATTCGATGGGAAAGCACATATTTGATTTAGATATTTTAGTTTGACATGTCGGAAAGTTTCGGTGTCAGTTTGTCCAATTGGAT